>CAUHTR010000195.1:0-170834 GCA_959609185.1 Schmidtea polychroa
CAAAAATATGATATGTAAAAACAAAATGTAAGAGTTTTTCACAGATTCTGGCGATTTTATTTCAAACGCTATAAGATATGTAATATATTATTTGTGTATATACAAATAATGTACACGTGATTTTAAATATAAAAAATGTGTTAACAATTTTTAGACGGTTATTGTTTTTATTTGAACATAGTATGCTTTGGATTTTCAAATATATACATATGAATATGGATATTTGCAGAATTCATTTCATATTCACTAATTCAGTACAGTTGATACTTTGTAAGTGCAATAGAAAGTTGTGTTATCTTATTTACTATATTATTTTTTGCTTATAGAAATAATACATAATTATATTTTTTGAGGACAAATAATATAATTGATTTAAAAGGGTAATTCATTAACGATTTTAATATAAATAAATAATATACATATTTCAACTTTAGAATGTCAGAAAATAAGAAAATGAGAACAGAGTCCAACTCTAACAGACCGTATCAAGATTGGTGACTGATAAATATGGAATGATGAAAAGCGAAAACAATGCCCTGTGTGCGTTGTGTGGACGTACAGTAGTGTGGCAGAACATTCTCAGTAAAACGTCATTATGAAACTACTCATTCTTTTCTTTTATCAAAAAGTGATTCAGAACAAAAAGAATATATTGCACGTGAAGTTAAAACAAAAATTTACAATCGAGCTCATTCACTACATTTTTGAAACGTACAAATTATTTAGTAGCTTCTAGTTTCGAGGTTTCAAAGACTATTGCTACTCATAGCAAACCATTTATTGATGGAGATTATATTAAGGAAGCTTCATTAAATGTGCACCACATTTATTTGAAGATTTTCAAAATAAAGAGCAGATACTTAAGCGCATTGAAGAATTAAGTATAAGTCGAAATACTGTTAAAGACAGGATATTAAAAATGCATAAAAATATTAATATTAAAAAAAATAATGATATACGTTCTGCAAAGCTATTTTCTATATGTCTTGATGAAAGTACCGACGTAACATCTTCAGCTCGCTTGTCCATAATTGCTCGTTATGCTAAAGGAGAAAAAAATAGTTGAGGAATTGCTTTCACTAGTTTCGTTATCAGCAAAAACAACTGGGAAAGATATTAGTGATGCAGTTATAAAAGCGTTTGAAATAGCTGAGATAGATACATCAACAATAGTGTCAATTAAAACTACTGGAGCTCCCTCCATGATAGGTCGGCAAGCTGGTTTTGTGTCTCTTTTTCAAAAACACGTTGGACATCCAATTATAATTTTCATCGCATAATTCATCAACAAGTTATATGTGCGAAGTCTGGATTGACAGAATTTGATGATATTTTAAGTGTTGTTTCCAAAATAATAAATTTTATAGCAGCCCGAGCTTTAAATAAGAGGCAATTTCAGTTGCTTTTACAAGAGGTTGGTTCTAATTACCATGGATTGTTAATGTATAACCACGTACGCTGGCTTAGTCGAGGAATTTGTGTTACAGCGTCTTGTAGAATGTTTTTTATGAAATTATAATGTTTATTAATGATAAAAAAAAGTTTTATTTTTAAAACTAATTAGTTTGTTTTTACTATTTTTGTAATTTACATGCTTTTATGATGGATGTCGCCATTTTTATGGAACTGTTCTGGAATTTCATCTAGTATTTTTCTATCTTTCTATGTTATTCGAGTCTGTTTTGTGATGTTCTATGTTTCTTTGTTATAGTTGAGTCAGTTTTTCTTGTAATATTTCTTGCATTTGTGAGATTTTATTTAATTTCAGTGTTGTTATTTTATGTTGTTTTCCTAGTAATTAATATGGTTTAGTTGATGTTTTATGTTTATATTTAACTATACTTATTGCTAGGTATGCGTGCTATGTACCAACACACCTCAGTCACAAAATAAATCAGTTCTAGCCCAACATTCGTAATAAATCAAAAACAGTGATTGATAATCATTGGAGTAGATTGGGATACTCCAAAAAGCTTGTAATTTAAGACATGATATTAAAACCTAATCAAAACGATCCATTTTTGAAAAAACTGATAACGGATGACGAAAAATGGATTGTTTACAAGAACATTATAAGCAAAAGATCATGGTCCAAGCCAGATGAGTCAACATCAAAAATAGATATCCACCAAAAAAAGGTTATGTCAATATGGTAGGATATCGAGGGAATTGAGTACATCGCCTAAAACTATCAAAAATAGATTCGACTAATATTACTGGAAACGAGACTGGGATGTGATGCCAACCCATCTTAAAGCCCTGATATAGCATCGTCAGATTTTTATTTGTTTGTTCTTTACACAACTTTTACTTCATACGACATTGTAAAACATACCTGGAAAAGGTTTTTGATTAAAAGAGAAGTTTGGTGAAGCTGGAATTATGAAATTGTCAGAGAGATGGCATCTCGTTATTGAACAAAATGGTTATATTTTATTGTAACAACCCAAAAAGACGTTCTAATTTATAACATGTAAAAATTGATTTATGACAATTGGTACAGGGTGAAACGGAACTTTATTGACACTCGATTAATCAATGCGCACAGGAAAACATTATAAAAATGAGATTATTATAATTGAATTTCATCAAACGATAATTAAGTAAATAAATCGGAATCTATCAATATTGAGAAAAATTTGAAATCAATTTAAATAAGAAATTTCACGAAATATTATTTTGTCTGTTGAAAATTTGTTTTTCCGTTAATTGTAAAATTACACGGAAAATTTTATCAACGATTTCCCTGATTAAGCAGAACTAATATAGTGCATTTATCGATGAAAGATGACAAGGGGAAATTTCGGAGGATAAAACCTTTATTTGCTAATTTTGTTTTAATTTTGCAAACTTTTCACGCAATTTAAAAAATATTTAAATACTTTATTTATTCGATTTTAAGCCAATCATTTTTTTCTAGATTTTATATTTACGCTTTGTCTATCAGCAAAGAATAAATCCACATTTCTTATAAGTTTCAAAGTTATTTTCAAAGAAACCTAAAAGATTATCAATTAGAGCCATAGATCTTTTCAACAAATATTAGTAAACGGGTTTGAGAATTCCTTAATCTCGATTTGAGCTTTGAAGTTGACACAATTATTAACAAGAACTATTATTAATTGTCGCGTCAGTGTTTTTGGATTTCTGAAATTGGACTTATTATGTGTGTGCGCACAGACAGGAACAATGGTCTTTTGGAATTTATTTATTAATTTGAAATTGATTTTTCGGATTTTTTTTGGATTTTGGGAATTATTTGTAAGATTAGAAAGTTGTTTAAAAAGGTGAATTTTTCAATTTGTATTTTTTACTGTTTCGTTACTGTTTCTTACTCCTATGGGTTATGCAGCAACTGATGACGAACGTAAAAAATGGATTAAAGGCTCAAAGATTTTCACCATGTGTTCATCATTACAAAAATATTTACTTCCAGAATATTTTACTTCCAAAATATTTACTTCCAGGAGTCAATGTACACATTAGACTGAAAAGAACCGATTCTTCTTTATCATTAACTAGTGGTGCTGGTCGAACCAATATGTCAATTAGTTGATGCAAAATTACTAGTAAGAAGAGTTCGAGTTGATCAGTCGGTATCAGCAGGTCATCAGTTGGGTCTTAATTCTAAGCATGCAATCTATCCTCTGAAAACAAAAGAAATTGTTTCATTTGCAATAGCCAAAGGTGCTTCTTCCTTCTATAAGGAACAAATATTTGGAGATAGAAGAATGCCAAACTTTATTCTGGTAACATTTCAAGGTGAAGCACAATATAATAGTTCATATAGTGCCTCCAGCTCAATATTCAAAACCTTTGGTGTTACATCTCTAACTTTGTCGAAAAATACTGATTATCGAGAAAACATATACTCAAGATTTCGATAGTGACAATTACTGTGCTACATATATGCAGAGTATTGTTAGAAATATGGGATATTTAGATAAAAATTTGAATTGCGGCATAACTCTTGAAGAATTCAAAACAAATATTCATTCTTTACATTTGTTTTGGCCCCAGATTTTGATTTGAATCAGAGTCAATTACCTCAAAATGGAAATTTACGATTAGATATAAAGTTTGCAAAAGCTATTACAGAACCTGTGCATGTTATAATATATGGAGTATTTGAAAATGAAGTTCAAATTACTGCAAATAGAAACCGTTCTGGTATAAATGTATACAGAAATACAGAAAGTTGTCATGGAGTAAGTTGTTTTTATACTGTTTAATTTATTAAAATAGTTCTGTTCGGGAGATCGAATTGGAAAACAAATATTAGGAAATGAATTTTTAGGAAATGAGTTTTTCCTCTCGATAAAATACCATTTTGAAAAATAATCAAGCCATAATTGTCAATACCCATTCATCTCATCTCGGCGGAGAGCATTGGATTGCAATCTATATGAAACCAGATAAGATACATGTATTCGATCCTATGGGTTTCTATTATCCTGGTTTATTGTTTCGAAACTACAATCAATGAGCAAACCTATTGTATATAATAAAACAATGTATCAACACCCTTTAACTCGTACGTGCGGACAACATTGTTTAGGATGGCTTATGTCTATTAAATTATAAATGTTTTTATAAAAATGTGTTTTTATTATTTTATAATTATTATTATGTTTTATTATTATTATTATTATTATTATGTTTATTATTTTTAAATATGTTTTATATTATTAGAATATTAAAAAATTCAGTTATGCACGGAGCATGATCCGTACATGATTAATAGTAATTGTAATGGTAATAATAATAATAAATTTAATTGTACTTTATTCTAAGACTGACCGGATTCGCAAGTAATTAGAATAAATATTTGTTTAAAATGTCAATTTTACAGGTTTATATAAACTTATTATTTATATAAGTTTGTAAAGTTGTCTCTGAAAAATCAAAAACAAAAATGAACAATTCAATGAACAATTCCAGTAATATTTTACGTGCTCTCTTAACGAGCAGCAATGGTAATTTATTATTATTATTATTATTATTATTATTATTATTATTATTTATTATTATTATTATTAATATTTCTAATTATTTATTTTCAGATAACTTAGATTGGTATGATGTGTCTTAAAATGAAGAACTGTTGGATTTGGAACATATTTTCGATGAATTTTTTAAATTTGAGTTATTAATATTATTATTGTCTTAGAACCAATAACTATTGAAGATGATGACGATGCTTCAATTATTATTATTGAGGACGATGTTTTAGGTAAATTTATTTATTTATTAAATTATTTAATAAATTATTATTGATACAGAAAATGATGCCACCGTTTCTATTGAGGAGGAAAGAGAAATTAATGCCCCCGTTTCTATTGGGGAAGAAACAGATTTGGAGGAGACTTGTTAGTATTAATTTATTTTTAAGTTTATTTTATAAGCTTTAAATGTATATAAATAAATATTAATACTATAATGTCAGTATATGATGTATATAAGTATGTATATAAAATATACAGTATATACATACTTATGCTAATTTTTTTTTCTATCGTCATATACTTTGCAGTCAGCATGCAACTATTGTCTTCTGATCATAATAATAATAATAATAATACTAATACTATATTAATACTATAAATACTATAAATGAAAATATAAATAATGATAATACTATAAATACTATAAATCAAATAGGTGGATCATCTTTAGCGATTGAGCCGATAATTTCTGGCTTATACCCCTACTGTGATAGTTGATGATGATCAGGTTCCTAATGACTATGTTTTTAAACACCCCCACTTAAGTATAATTCACAGATCAACGGTTACTGGCGGTACTCCAATTTATTTATTACTCTTGGAAAATAAGGATAATTATCATTACACCGCAGTGACCAACATTACACGTTTACTGAACTGCCATCGTAATAATGACTGTAGTATTCAAATAAGATGCAAATGGTGCCCACATTGTCTTAACGGTTTTCGAATAGACAATGCTTTCACTAAACATGTGGCCCTATACAGTAAAAATCAAACGGGTACAACCCTTTACACTTTACCCGAAAATAAATATTTAGAGTTTCAAAATCATTCAAAGAGAATCACCCCACCCTTTGTTATTTATGCCGATTTTGAATCGGTTTTACCTAAAGATGTTAAACATCATCAAATACATTTACCTATTTCAGCAGGTCTTTTATTAATAAATAATCTTAACAATAGAAAATCGTATTACGAGTTTTTATGGTCTTGATTGAATACCTCAATTTCTTAAAAAAGTAGAGCAAATTGCTGTCACAATTGTCCTACCTTGAAAAACGGTTAGTACCTATGACTTTTGCTGAGGAACGACAATTCAAATCTTGTAGGAACTGCTATCTTTGCAAGAAGGTTTTATCCCTTGCTGTTCGAGATCATGATCATTTTACTGGTAAGTTATCTCGGTGCAGCCTGTAGGAAATGTAATATGGCTCGCAGAATTTATAAACAGTTGCCGATGGTATTTCATAATTTACGAGGCTACGACTTACACCATATTTTAAAATATGGTCTCAATGGCTTTCCTTCTTGGAATTGGATATAATACCAACAAGCACAGAGAAAATTTATCTCGATGATTGTTCACATTAAAAAATTAGCTGTTCGTTTTATCGACAGCATGCAATTTGTTAATTGTTCTTTGGCTAAGGCTGTAAAAACTCTAACTTCCTTGACTTCGTCGGTTTTTGATAGGCTAATAATAGATGCTAAAGCCATATTTCCTTATGATTATGCGACTGATTTGGATGTACTTGAAACCACTTATGAATTGCCTCTATTTGGTCTGGTGTTACTGAAGATGAGTATGCTAAGGCTCAACTTATTTGGATTCAACAACGTTTGTACTAAATTGGCTGACTATATGTTGGCTGACTATTCCTCCTTGCGGACTATTTGCAACAATTCCGTGCCAAGGCCATTGCATACAATTGGTCTAGAACCTCTAAACTTTTATGGTATTCCGGGTATGTCATGGACCTCAGCGCTTATGACATTAACTGAGCCTATAGAACTTTTACAGGACATGGAAATGTTCAATTTTTACGAAGGAGGAATACGTGGTGGGTTAACATTTGTTAACAAACATTACGTTGCTGCTTCTGATAATAGAATTATTATATATTGATATCAATAATCTGTATGGTTGGGCTCTTAGCCAAAATCTTCCTTTTGCTGATTTCACTTGGGTGTATGATGGATTGAATGATGTATTGCTTGAGTGCATGAATGCTGACATTGAAATCCTTCCTATGGTTATACCATAGAAGTGGATATAGATATTCCAGAAATTTTTTCATGATTTTTTTAAATGACTTTCCTCGCTCCTGAGAAAATGTGCCCGCCTGGTTCGAAAGTTGAGAAGTTGATGCTTACGCATTGGCCAAGAAGAACCATGTTCTTCATTGGAGGCTTCTCAAGCTTTATTTGTCTCTTGGTGCCAAAGTTGTACATATCCATAGGGCTATAAAATTCAAGCAAGCACCGATTTTTCAAAATTATATAAATAAAAAATACACAGCTAAGAGCTGAAGCAAGCAGTGAACTGTACAGAGATTTATTCAAATTGTATAATAATAGCTTGTACGATAAATCCGTTGAAAACATTAAGAAGAGATTAAATTTACGACTATGTAATTCGCGGAAAAAATTAATTACATATTCATCAAAACCATCATTTAGAAAATCCATCAAAATTGATTGATCTTTTTGCTGCACATCTCAATAAGGAGTCTATATGTTTGGATAGACCCAGCTACATCGGACAACCAGTGCTGGATTTATCCAAACTAAGGATGTATCAATTACAGTACATAGAATTAACAAAATATAGGAGTCAGTTTAACTGTGATATAAATATAGTTGCGGGTTATACCAATAGTTTCTTCTTAGAGGTCAAAAATGTAAAGCTTGACATCTTTTGCCAGCGATGATTTCGGATGACTTGTTAGACACCTCAAATTATGATCCCACTCATCCTTTATATTCTAGGAGACTCGACTCAGTTATAGGAAAGTTTAAGGATGAGAGTAAGGGTGTAGGATATAGTGAGTGGGTTTTCTTGCGACCAAAGTGCTACAGTCTTTTAGGAAATAAATCTACTATGAGAGCTAAGGGCGTAAAATTACCAGGTACAGATATAAAACATCAATCCTATTTAGACTGTTACAACAACACAGTTATTTCTGTACCTCAGACTAGAATAGGAACCGAAATCATCAGCTTTTTACCTTTAAAAACTCAAAGATTGCTTTAACTAATCATGATGATAAAAGAGCTTGGGTAGAGAAAAACTCTAGTTTTGCATATGGTAATAATTTAGGGGTTAATGTCATTGATGATGACGATAATGATATTCAAATGTAAAGCATGTTCAATGTATATTAATGAGTATCATACTATATACATTTAATAAACATTATTTCTTTACCTTTGTTATTAATACTTTGAATATTGTAAATAATAAAACTATGTTTCAAATAATAATATTCAAACTAAACCAAATTTACAAACTACCGCGCCAGCCCCTGCTGGGCGGATGGCGGGCGGGTGGGCTGGCGGGCGAGCAGGCGGCGGTTGTGTATGTCGATGACTTTAATTTTTATTAAATGCATTTGTTTGATTTCAGAATTCGATTTGTGTGACTAACCTTGTTAAATTTGAGTTGATGTATTCGAGGGGGGGGGAGGAATTGACCTTGACCTTAAGAAATTTGACCTTGAACTTTAAAAAATTTGACCTTGACCTTGGGTGGGTGTCCTGGATGTGACATATCCTACTACTGACCTCGTAATGTTGAATCACCAAAGTATACATGAGCAGAATTTCCATACAGCGGGAAACCTCGCATGTTATCAGAGGCCGTTAGAGGAAGAAGGACCGGTATCCGGAGCGCCGAATTTCATTTTGCAACGGAAAGTAGAAGACATGACGAGGAATGATACGACATACATAAAAATAACGGAAAGGTAGAACGGAGTAGCAGACCGAATAATTTTGTATATACTAATTTGTAAATATTTTATTTAATAGTGTAGAGAAACCCCAAATATAATAATGGTAAACTTAAGCGGAAAATTCTAATCAATACATAAATAACAAACTCTAACCAATAAATAAATAACAAAAAAAGAATGTAGAATATACAACATCAATTTAATAATATTATTATTTAGATAAAATGACACAAAGAAGAACCGAAACCCCAAACAATGTAACAATAAAAATCAATAAAGAACACAAAGAGAAATGGACTAAAGTAATGATTCAACTAACAAATGAGACCCGGAATTACATTGAGGAGGCTAGAGAATGGGAAAACCATCAATTTCAGCGGTTAGTAAAAAACATAACTACAGAAGCAGAAGCATGCAAAAGAGCCGTGCAATGGTCATCACTAGAAAACACCCGACAAGAAGCACATAGCCATTACCTAAGGCAGTTGCTACAAGAATCAAGAAAAAGATTAACAGATGAAAATAAAAAACGAGAAATAGAAAAACAAAGAGACGGGAGAAAAATGAACCAGCTATTGGCAGAAGCCAGAAATTGGAAACGGCAACACAGAGAAATAAGGAAAGAAATGAGAGAGCTGCCTCAGAGACTGGGATACGAAAAGGATCAAGGAAAATGGAAGGAAAAAAAAAATCGCCGCCCGCAGCCAAACATGGCAGACCAAGGCCATGGAGTTCGAGAGGCACTTGGCGATGAAATCTCTATAAAAGAACAAGAAAACGCTGCCATGGAGGAAATGATCCTACAACAGTCAGGAAGGATCTTGGAATTGGTAAACAAGGTATCAGACCTGGAACGAGATAACAACGGCTACAAAGGAGCACTAGGGCAGAGGAACATAGTGCTAGCGGAAAGAATAAAAAACTCGAGAACGAAAGAAAGATGTATGATAAAAAACATCCCAAGAACCTGGAAAAAGAGATCAAAAAATGGGAAAACGGCGAGAAAAGACAGAAGAATTGGAGAAGCAGATAGAAGTGAGAGATTGATGACTACCTGTTAGAAGAAGGAAATTAAACGCTCAAGAGCGTTGAGAGACGAAGTGCACGAGCTGAGAGCTCAACTTCCTCGATACTATATACCATATGATCCCATCGCTATCCATCTACAGTCATCGGTCGAAAGCGATGAAGGATACGTGGGTCAAGAGGAAACCCGTTGTATAAAAAATTAATAAAAAGGACAAAAATATAAAATCGGGAAATATATCCCAAACAAAAAAAATTAAGAGTATAATAAAAGTATTAAAGGGACTGTAACTCTGCATATATAAAATACATAAAAATTTATAAGTATAAGCCGCACTGTAGCGCAAATATTAATTGTAAAATTTTAGAAATGAAAATCGAAGAAATAATTACTATGACCGAAGTAGAGGAAGGAGAAATTGAAATGGACCTCCTAGAAACAAAAACGCCGAAAAAGAAGAGTGGCTAGAGGAAGAAACAGGGAAGCGAGAGAATGACAGACAATATATGAATGATCGAAGAATAGTAAAGGTATTAAAGAAGGAATGCAGGGTATTAGAGGAGGTAAGAAAGAAGTAGAGGAGGAACAACGATGGCTTCACGAACAAAGAAAGCGAGGGAAATTGGGAAAGATCGCGGAAGAATTATGGAGGGAGAGAGCCAGTTCCAAGGGCAAACGAAGTAATCGAGGATTATTGGAAGACGGAAGCAGGGAAAACGACAGAAAACCATAAAAAAACTGGGAAAACAACTACAAGTGTAAAACTACAAAGAAAGGAAAAATGGAACAACAAATACGAGAAATAGAAACAAAACATCAAAAACAAAGACAAAGCGAAAAATGACCCAGAAGAGAACGATTTCCTTACAACTAGAACTAGGACTTGAATTGAAAAGGAAAAGAGATCAGAACCTTAAAAAGAGAGATAAGGCAACTAAAAGAGGAAATCCATGAGATAAATAGACAGTTGGAAGTATTACCCGAACTCCGACACAGGGTCATAAAAGCAGAATCCAACTAATGCGGATCAGAGAGAAAGACCCTAAAAAGAGACACAAGAATTAAAAGCGGATAAAACGCGATGTATATAAATGTGCATAAAGAATAATTAGATGTATAATAGTATAATGAGAAACGAAGCTTGACATTATTGACAATTAATCAAGTGCTTACCGTAGCCCTGAAGGAAATTATCACGACAATTTTAGGGAAATAATCTGTCATCTTTCATTGGTCGAGAATCAGTTACAGTAGAAAGACGAGTAGCGTTTAGATAGAAATATCCAGTCTTAAGGCTTGAATGACGGGCCCGATTTGACGAGATGATAACTCTTATCGTAAACCAACATGAGTGAGGAGAAGTTTAATCGTAGAACCAATTTTCTTCTGATAAATCGATAACTAATCCCACGCAACTACAATAGCCAATTTTATTTCTGCAACTCTGATAAGCCTTCTATCTACAAGCAAATTCTGTCAGTGATGTCCGAGTGCAATGTTAGAAACGAAGCGACACCAAGCACAGCCACTAGCTTAAACACAGTGAGTAAATCGAGATCCTTATCACCTCCCAGTAGAGTGTGATGCAACTAGACGAACCTACGAAATACACGATGACATATGACATCTCAAAGTAGAGAACTTTCTAGGGATTACCAATAGAGCATGAGGACATTTAAGCAAAAACGATATGATATCCACTAACGCACATCAGATAGAAATCTGAAACTAATGCATGACTACACACAGTTAGGCGTCACTATGACGACATTTACGGTGTGGAATTTAAATAGTTAAACTTTTAAAATTATAATAAAAATTAAAATCAACAACTTTGATTTTGCACCAATCTATCCCGGTTAACACAACGTAAGAGGACATCGGCAGTATCGAACTATCCCCTTCTCTAACATAAAACCTGCATAATCCACCAAGGCATGAAAGCAAAGGGGAAAAATTATAATTGGTAGAAAATAATGAACAAAACTAAAGATGATAAAAATAATAGCGAAATTCAATAAAGGCGTATTAAACAGTAAATGTCAAACCCTGGAAATAGACACAAGGTTGATATAAGTGATAAATTATTTTGAGGATTCCCATTTTCTTTTTCATTGAATTACAAAGATTGAGTGAATTGACTTGAATGTTTGAGGTTTAAATGAATATGAGTGTTGTCAATAGGATGAATGCGTGGGATGATAAAACTCGTGTTGTAAAAATATAAAGGACACCAAACGATTATAAAGGGGTAAATAAAAACTTCTTACTCTTTAGATGGCTGCTTCAACCAATTCTGGAAAAAACCTTCACCCGTGTTTCTCCTGCGCCGATAAAAATGCAGATATCGCGCAGCTTCATCTTTATATCGGGGAATTAAAGCGTATTGACCTATATGAAAGAACTTGGTTCTCCCCGCCACAAATGAAGGAGGAGAAGAGCAAAATTCTACGATTGGAGCACTGCCGTGACAGTCTCCTGGAAGAAAGTAGGTGCCAGAGGTTAACCATAAAAGCCCAATCAGAGGCCCTCCACAAAGTGTATTCAGAATCAGAGATAGCGAAGCGAGTTCGCGAATACCCCATACAAGACGAGACTAACGTGTTCCCAGTACACCATCAATCCTCTGAAACATCTTCGACAACTAGTTGTAAGGGGCATGGCCTACAATTGCTACTCATTCTCGCCCCAGTTCTCTCAGGTTCTAGGCCTATGACGAGCGGTCCATCGGATCCTATCTTGGCTCCGATCCTTACACCTCACATCGCTCAGCCTTCGACTGAGACTACAATGCTACATCGAAAGCGCAAGAGGCCGACGCGCTCGGAGAAAAATCAGAAGCGCAGAAATGCCATGCTCGAAGCTTCGTTATCCGTAGCACAATCGACCTTCAAAGAAATCACAACCACCCATTCAATCCCAACTAAAGAAGTACTCCGGGTAGTCCCAGCCGATGGTATAAAATTCATTGAAGACCGCCGGCTACCCGTTGACATTGATGAAATGATTGCTGAAGGGGAAGTCTTCCAGTGATTCGACTTGCCACCAGTTTCGATTTCTTTCATTTTTCAACGAACTCCATGATGATCTACGACATTTTCTAAAGAATTGCATTGCATGTTTATCTATTTAGCGTTTTTCTGTGTATTATCTTATTGTAAAACATTTTTGGTGAAATCAATATAATTTTCGTTGGGTTTGACGAGTTGTTTGCAGAAGTTGCTATGTGATTGATATAATTTGAATGATAACTTTTGAACGTACACCAGTGAATGAAGGTCGTCCCCTTGGACCAGGGTCGCACCGAATTATGTATGAAAGCATGGGTAAGTCCTTCTACGGCACCTTAGAACCCGAACCGTGAGTGGGTTAATAGTAGTCCTAAGGTAAGGGCTCACCTGTTAACAAACTCCAACCCATGTGAGCATCACCAACGTGTAACGTCTCCACGGGTTCACATGAGGGACATCAGTAAAATCATCACGGAAAGGGGACTGAGCGAAACTAGAACGATTGTATGCCCTGTACTTAAATTTTCTTCCCTCTCCACATATCCAACATTTTATTAAACGGAAAAGTGTGGATAATAAATATGTATTGGATAGCGTATACATTGTTCTACTTATATCAGATTGAATTCGGAAATGGTGTAATACTATAATGGAGATTTGACATGGATATTAATATATTTATTAAGCATAAGTTAATTGAGTTAATACTGTTATTCTTTTATCGGGTTATATCAAATAAGTTTCATAATTGTAAATCCATTTTAAAATGATAAAACCTTAAATATAGTTAAATATATAGATAATTATATTTAGATCCCATTATCATATGGAGTGACTTTTTCAATAAATATTAGTTGTTTTCATGTTCACTAAAACTATTAATCAACTATTGATTCTACTAATTCTATTGATTGACGTACAAATTGTCTACTTATAACAGATTCAATTTGGAAATGGTATATCTACAACCAATATCTAAGAACATCAAACTAAAGTGTTGGGCTAAGTTTTGAAGTTGGAAAACTGGATCGAATAGGGAGAAAACGAACCCCATAAAATAAACAAAATGAGATAAAAAAAATAAATTACAGTAAAATCTCAGTAATAAATAGGGGGAATAACAAGATACTAATAGAAGAAATAAGAATAAGTAACAAAATAAATAAAACCCCTAGGATTTAGAAATAAGACAAGAGAAAGAATCTAGGACACAACAGACAAAATAGAAATAGAATAACAAAGTTAGAAAAATAAACGAGAATTACAGAAAACAAAATAGAAATAAAACCAATTATAGGTCTAAATAAAACAAAAAATTATGCTACAATAAAATAACAATAAACCCGTAAGAAAAAATAAGGAAAAATAGAAAAATAAATCGAAAACATTAAAAAAAATGCATAAAGTCACCAAAATCCAAAGATATCATAATAAAAACATACAAATAATAATAAATAATAGAATTACAAGCAAGTCGCGTCCTGATTGGACGGAAAATAATATATAAAGAATGAGAAAATCTGTAGAGTATCACTCTTAATCACTACTCTACAGGTAAAAATTGTTATTTTTTGATCACTCTTAATCACTACTCTACAGTTCCACAACTTACCAATTCATTTTGAACAAAACTCTACAGGACATCAGAATCAGTTCACTACTACATTCAACAGTTACAGATTGCAACTACTTAGTTAGACTATCATTCGGAGACTACAAAACCAAAGTTAGGCGAGTAATAGATAATAATCGGACGACGAACCCAGGAGACAGACTAATCTCAGACTAACCGAGTTCACTTATTCTACCCAGTTTTTGGAATTTGAAGTATGAAGTTGAATTTTTATGTTTGATAATTTATTATGGATATTTTATAAACAATTAAAAAGTATAACGATTTTCATTCAATAAATTTTATTCTCAACAAATGGACAGCTTTTTCTTCATGGTACCGGCGACTGTACTGTCTGGTGAATTCAGGTATGATGTGGATGAGCGAGGATATGCCACGATGGAGGGGATAGCCACGAGGGGCTAGTCAAAATATGTATCCCAAGAGGACTATAGAAATCCGATACTTCGAGAGTATAAAAAAGGTTCGTGGAATCATTCCTGTAAACACTACGATAAATTATGAGATTAAGTGGCTAGAGAACATCATACTTGGATCCCAAATGGTGTGGCCGCTGGGTAAATTTTATCAATTTAATTATTCATGCCTTCATGATTCATTTTTTTTTAATTTGTTAATTTGATGGATGGGAATGAGTCGATTGGTCTTCCACAACGGTGCAGGAATGGTGGCAGAAGTGTATGCCGTTCCTGGGTGTGTCGTGGGGGTGAAGAGACTCCGTAAGATGGGATCTAGTGAGAGAGTGAAGGATTATTCATCGAGTGCGATCGTGGAGCGTGTCTTTCCTGTCGTTTTGTTAGTAACTTCAAACTTCCCACAATCGTGAGGCTGGTTGAATTCCAAGTCAAAAATGAGATCTTAGTGGAGTCGACCTTTGCGACGAGTTTCGTTTTCTGTAAAAATCCACACGGAGGAGGAAAATCATTTTTTTGTATGAGCTTGTCTATTAGCAGATTTGGGAAAAGAAACCAGTTCGGTCATGACCCGCGAGAGAAATCCAACACTGGCGAGAGTTAGTCGACATTGCGCATCGAGCGGTTGCTAGCTTCTAGAACTGTCAGCTATGCACTTTTAGAACAAGTTGTTGATCGTAGGCTATCGATAAGAGTCTCCTTCCTGTCAGCAAAATAAACATTTCGCTCTACATTATCGGAACACTCACCATCAGTTTGTAGGAAATAGCGCCCGCGATATCACGAAATTGTCAACACTTTTTAGTCAGATTTGGGGTTTGTCACGATAGTCGGGTAAGAACAGTCTGATAAGATAGGCAGCAGGAAATTTTGTTTCTTTCGTAAGGGTAGTTGGATGAGAGGTTGGCGATTGGAATCATAAATCCACAACTAGTGTAAATCCAATCTGAGAGCGAATTTTTATCGGATAAGTTGATCATTTACTTAAGCACTCGTGAAAATCTATTGACCGACCGTTCTAGCCCGTTTTATCTTCTAAGTATCCATCATTTTGGCAGAAGTGAGAAAAAGTTGATTACGTCATCTTTCGTAGAATTAGTGACTTAGCTAATTATACACACTGACAACCTATGCGCCCACGCCCGACTCGAAATTATAGTAGTAGTTGTGATAACGGTGAGGGCAAATCCGCACACATTCACACACGGATAGGCGCCGGTCAGATAACCGGATGGGGCGAACATATTTTTCAATAATGTGCACACCTTGATTCTTATGTAGACTCAGATAGATTTAATGTATTGATAAACCCGAAAAAAGATTTATTACAACTCCACGACGTGAGGGGCGAAACCGAATCTAATAAGCATAGTACCGATGACGAACCTACAGAAATGAAAACTAATAATGAATACCGAATAATAACCCGATGATAATGACTGTAACGCATGTATGATAAATATGTTAAGGACGACATAAGCGCTCGTGAGGGTTTTGCGAAAGCGCACGAGGTGAAATCGGTCCAAAATGGAAAAATGAGAATTTTATTAAATACACCCGGAGAGTCAAATAAATAATTTTTCCTAAAGATTCCGTTTTCTTTTCATGGAAGAGTAATAGGTAGAACATATATATCTGGATGCTTAAGAATAAATGTATGTGAACATTGTTAGGTGTTATTAAATTCATTTCCCGGTAGAATGGTTGCTGTGTGATGAAACCCACGTCTAGCGCTGTAGGTGTCGAAAAACAAATTTGCTGAATTTAACTACCACGTTTTGGTTTCAGATGACTACTCCAACGAATTCCAATAAAGATCTTCGCCCGTGTTTTTCTTGTGCAGACAAGAATGCGGACATCGCTCAATTACATCTATATATCGGGGCTCTCAAAAAACGGATAGACCTCTATGAAGGAACGTGGTTCTCCCCGCCAAAGATGAAGGAGGAACGAAGCAAGATCCTAAGGCTAGAGCATTGTCGCGACAGCCTCTTGGAAGAGAGTCGCCGCCAGCGACTGACAATAAAAGCCCAGTCCGAAGACCTCCACAAGGTCTACACGGAGGCGGAACTGGCCAAACGGGTGCGAGACAAATAGTAAGTTTCCGAAAATTAGTGTAAGTTAGGTATCAAATTACTTATCAAAATACTTAGGTATCAAAATTTTGCTTGCCGGGAAAACGAAAAGTTTACATGTTGGGATCTAAGTTTGTGTTAATGCGTCAAATAACAGCTGATTATAATTTGAATATTTTGATTAATATTTTGGTTTAATTGGTTTTAGAATTTTTAATTATTTACTGTTTGTCTTTTTAAATGATAATATTCTTGGGTAAGTAAGTTTATCATTATCCTCTTGATATTTAGTTTCATTTTTCTTCACGTTACTTGATAGGAAAAATATACGAGTAATATAAAACATATAAAACTTATTGATTTATATGTACACGAATTTATATGTAATGTGTAATGTCAACACAACATTAAAATTAAATTGAACAATATTTATTACTAACTGCTTGACTAAAAGCTTGAAACCGTTGCACACGCAAAGCGAATCTAAGACATGCGCACATTATGCCCGAATTATATACAATTATATACATTATATACAAATTGCATCTTAAAAATAGAAAATTGTTTTACGAGTTTTATGGTCTTGATTGTATACCTCAATTTCTTAAAAAAGTAGAGGAAATTGCCATCACAATTGTGCTACCTTATTATGAGCTTGAAGGGAAAAAACTGCTGGGACGTATGACTTTTGCTGAGGATAAAATGTGCCCACCTGGTTCGAAAGTGGAGAAGCTGAAGCTCACACGCATTGGCCCAAGAAGAACCACGTTCTTCGTTGGAGACTTCTCAAGTTTTATTTGTCTCTTGGTGCCAAAGTTGTACATATCCATAGGGTTATAAAATTCAAGCAAGCACCGATTTTTCAAAATTATATAAATAAAAATACACAGATAAGAGCTGAAGCAAGCAGTGAACTGTACAGAGTTTTATTCAAATTGTATAATAGCTTGTAATAGCTTGTACGGTAATTCCTTTGAAAACATTAAGAAGAGATTAAATTTACGACTTAAGCTGAAAAGTTTTCGTCAAAACCAGCATTTAGAAAATCCATCAAAATTGATTGATCTTTTTGCTGCACATCTCAATAAGGATTCTATAAGTTTGAATAGACCCAGCTACATCTGACAATCAGTGATGGATTTATCCAAACTAAGGATGTTTCAATTACAGTACATAGAATTAACAAAATATAGGCGTCAGTTTAACTGTGATATAAATATAGTTGCGGGTGATACCAATAGAGGTTTCTTCTTAGAGGTCAAAAATTTAAAGCTTGACATTCTTTTGCCAGCGATGATTTCGGATGACTTGTTAGACACCTCAAATAACGATCCCTATCATCATTTATATTAATGTTGGGAAAACTGGGATCCCGGTATTTGGAACAATATATAGTTGCCGAAATACCTGTATTGAAAAAGTCGAATACCGGTATTTCGGTATTCGAAATAATTTCATAAATATTATGTGATATAATTTCACCAATGTTTTTCATGGTTTTTTACTACAAAAAAAATATTTGCATTATTATTTCTTAATGCGAAAAACAGCAATCTAGTATTATATGAAAAGCTTAAAAGTTTAACTGTTTAAAAATAATCGCATTATTATTTCTTAATGCGAAAATATCAGCAATCTTTTATAAATCGTAACAAAATTCATTGTACAAAATTAAATTGTGGTTATATGATATTTTTATATGGTTATTTTTACGTACTATAATAGTTAAATTAAAATATTATTATTGTTGGGCTGAGTTGAAAGCATGACTAGGAAAATAAGATAGGTAAGATTTTAAATAAATGAAAATAAACAAAAAAATTTTAAAATTAACCAGAATCAGGATACAAAAGAAATAATAAATTAAGACATAAGAATTAAAACAAAGAATAAAAATAAGAAATTAAGATAAGAAAAATACAATAATGAATAAAATGACGTAAAATTCAGCAGTTAATGAGAAAATTAAAGAAACAAATAAAAAATATAATAAAAATAAGGAAAATAACCAAAAAAACAGCAAAATTAAATTAAATCAAGCGGTACTCAATTTTGATTGGTCCGCATACATGAAAAATTTGTATATAAACCGGCATTAAAATCATTACAATTACGGTTAAATCTAAAAACTCGTAGGTAAGTAAATTGTAAAAAATCATTAACACGGTTAAATCTAAAAACTCGTAGGTACGAAATCTATCAGCACTTCACGGACAATTAGACTATTCAAGGATCAGCAAGCATTAGAGACCAATTCGGAACATTTCAAGAAGTACAATCAACTCACTCATTACGACTCAGCCCTCAGATCAACATTCTAAGAATAATTTAGTAAGAATGCGTTTAGTTTATGTATATGACGTAATTTTGAGTATTTAGTATATAATTAAATTAAATTTTTACTTTTCGATTTTTCTCTTCATTTGATCTTTTTCGATAACCATAAATTTAAATGATGCTAATACTTAAAATGTTTAAATTTGAATTATAATAGTAACTAAGATGTTCATGATATATATTTATGATTTTGATTATTTGTTATGACAAAATTCTCATGAGGAACGTGGAGTTGAGACGTTTCATGCCATGGTGTGAGGAGCCTTCGGGTGCTCAGCCGGTGGGCATGAAACCTTTCAATCACGCAGTTGATTCGGGCCGTAATGTAGGGGCTTCCTCACGGGTCCGTCACTGAAGAGCGCCTAAAATTTACAAAGAACAGTTGGAGAAAAGGTGAAAAATGAATTCAAATTCGATGGTAAAGAGGTAGTCATAAATCACAGTGATTGAGGGGCTACAAAATTTACGTCTATAAGGATTCCACAAATCTCAGTCATCGTACTTCGAAAATTCCTTATTATCATCAACCGCATGTCCAGATCTATGTTAGCAGATCAACCATCATCTATCTTCAAATTATTTTCTCATTTCGAAATTGTTACTCATATCCTGCTCTTAGTAGCAAATTTGTTTTTGGGACACTTGCTCTTGCATTATTATAACTGTATAGGAGAATGCAATAATATCGTTAAAATACAATTGAGAAACGAGACAATATGCACAAAAATCTTTTATTTATTTACATCGAAAGAATATTCTTGAAATACCTGTAGATAGGCCAGAGCATAAAATTTGTTCGTTCGAATTCACTACTAATAGCCATCGCCAAGACAAGAATAATAGATATCCTCTGAATAGTTTAGTAGGGTCATCAACAAAATAATATATCCAACACGAAAGACGAGAGAGGTTGCATATTGCGGGGATAAGTTTAAATTTTCATATTCGACGGAGAATCAGCACAATAGAACATCCCACCGATATTGAGAACACAGCATCTGAAAAAATCCAATTCAAAAACATCCGAGCGATTGGAATTTCATAGAGTAGGCAAATCGACGAGCTGGCAGGTACATGGTTCAGCCCAGTACAGATGAAGGAGGTACAAAAGAAGCTGTACCGTAGCGAACATTGTCGCGATGCTCTAATCTCCGAGAACCGATCCCAACGCAGCCTAATAAAAGAGCAATCGGAGGCTCTCCATAAAGTCTATATATCCAACACGAAAGACGAGAGAGGTTGCATATTGCGGGGATAAGTTTAAATTTTCATATTCGACGGAGAATCAGCACAATAGAACATCCCACCGATATTGAGAACACAGCATCTGAAAAAATCCAATTCAAAAACACCCGAGCGATTGGAATTTCATAGAGTAGGCAAATCGACGAGCTGGCAGGTACATGGTTCAGCCCAGTACAGATGAAGGAGGTACAAAAGAAGCTGTACCGTAGCGAACATTGTCGCGATGCTCTAATCTCCGAGAACCGATCCCAACGCAGCCTAATAAAAGAGCAATCGGAGGCTCTCCATAAAGTCTATATATCCAACACGAAAGACGAGAGAGGTTGCATATTGCGGGGATAAGTTTAAATTTTTATATTCGACGGAGAATCAGCACAATAGAACATCCCACCGATATTGAGAACACAGCATCTGAAAAAATCCAATTCAAAAACACCCGAGCGATTGGAATTTCATAGAGTAGGCAAATCGACGAGCTGGCAGGTACATGGTTCAGCCCAGTACAGATGAAGGAGGTACAAAAGAAGCTGTACCGTAGCGAACATTGTCGCGATGCTCTAATCTCCGAGAACCGATCCCAACGCAGCCTAATAAAAGAGCAATCGGAGGCTCTCCATAAAGTCTATCTACAGGCGGCTACCACCCGTAAAATCGTCCGCATCCCCATTCATGAAGCGGACAACATCTTTCCTATCCACCATGACACTTCTTTCAATCCATCACCTCCAGCCAAGAAGCCTTGTCACGAGTGTGTAGAAGGCGATCTCTCCCCTAAGCCTACTGATGTGACCATCACTGGAACCAGTAAGGTGTTGCCACCTATTGCGTCTACATCCCTTAGGCGAGAAGCTAAAGTAGTTGAAGTCAACCGAGTAGTACCCCAGCATTATATAATATTCGAAACGGTAAGTAAAATATTTTCTTCTTAATCAGAATATGAATTATACATTTTCGCATTACTCTCGACGAATATCAACTAGTCTCGTGCAGCAATAACAACTTCACATTACTCGTTTGCACTGAATAAACGCATCTATAATATGGGTTGGAGTGTACAATCCATATTATAGATGCGTCATTATTTGTGATTGGATTTTTTGGAATGTGGTTATACATAATTATGTGGTAAATTATTTAGCTATTTTATTTATTTAACTATTTTAACTATTTGTATTTAGCCATTTTAGAAATGGCTTTCAAGTAATCAAGAGATCAATATTCAAGCTCTTAAATAATACTTTTTATCAACATTTTTATTATAAATTATTTTTAATGAATTTTTCAGGATTTTTTTTAGGATTTTTATGAAATTTTATGAAGTTATTTGGAATTATTTAATGTAAGTCAAATATATTTTTAAATATAAATAAACATTTTTAAATGGATAAATTATTCGAATTTTGTCATGTTTTATTAAAAAACTAATATTAAATTTATAAAAATTGAAGATAAATCTTACGAAATAATGTCATTATTATCTATACAACTCAAAGTTGAGTTTTCGGAATTTTCGCCAAAATTTTATCGGTCATTTTTTCTAAAAATTTCTGAAAATGTCTATAAATTATTTATTATAGTGCGTTTATTCATTACAAACATTCTACATATCGAAAATTTGCATGCATTTTTTACTATGTGTTGTGTTTGTGTGTGTCAGTTTATTTTTTCTACCACTTTCTTACTTTCTATATTAAATGTGTTTATTCATTGCAACGATAAAAATCAACACACAGATAAGTTTGTATGTTTATATAATATACACATATTGATTTTTTGTTTTATATTATAGGTGCGTTTATTCAGTGCAAACAGGTACAGAATTTTCACGACACGGCACAGTTGCCTCATCACACACAACTACGACACACGCACCAATTACGGAGAATGATGATGAAATTTGTTTTCTGCTAGGGAATGTCGTGTGATCATTAAAATGAATTTTGTCTGCAATTAATAACATTTTAGTAAAAATGGAGGAGGAATTTTGTTAGCGTGATTAATAGTGTGATAAGATGTTCAAATAACATAATGCAATAATTTTTAGGTAGTGGCTGGCTAAATTTTTAGCCTGATTTGTAAAGGTAAATTAATTAACCACGATCGACGATCTATAATTACGTACGATCTTTCTCTTGTTGATTGACAACGAATTTACTCTAGAATATGCGGGATAACGATTGACTCGATATGGGGAACAGAAACAGCCCACGATTACTAATCGAGGTTGATAGCTTTGTGAAAAAAATACTTTATGATAATTTTAACACGGGGATAGCTGTTGGAATTTTTGGAATGATGAATTTTGAGACTTATATAATGATAGAAAATAATTTGGGGGGACTAATAAATAATGATTTAACAATTGAGTGACGATAATTTTCCCTTTGCAATAAATTTCTACCAATAAGAGGAACTGAATTACGACCAGTGATTACTGAAATTACTGAAGTGAAATGATTACCCGTAATGAGAATGCTATGGAGAGTAGTTTTAACGCAGAAGCTCACCTGTCAATATGTCCTCAGCTACTATGTGCAGTACCAACATGGTCGTCGCCATGGGCACATGCGTAGTCGTAATGACAATCGTCTTGGTGCCCAGGAAGTAGTCTGATTGAAGCAACCAACATCTCCCCTGGCCACGATCTTGCCCCTAGGCGCCAATAATTACAACGATCTTCTATGCACTTTTGAAAACTTTCAAAAGAATTTATGAAAATAGCATCGATAAATAAATAAAAACAAAAAAAATGTGCAGTTGACACTTTATGATGTTTCCAAATTAAAATTCTTAAAAGTGTAAATCTGTCTTTTTCCTTTTTATTTAATAGTTTTCCATTTTATAAAAAAATTTTGCTCGGGTTTCTTTAATTTTTTGCATAATAAATATTGATCCAAGTTTTTTATATTTTTTATTCGTACTTAGCCGGGATGCGTACCACATTTTTGCGTACTTAAGCGGGAGGTAATATTTGGTAATATTTAAAATAAATAGAATGAGAGCCTGAATGAGTGCATATTCTCTCCTCCCCGCATTCCAAACAAGGAATGAATATAAAAAATCTAGAATTTGTTGGTAATCTAGGCAGTGGCTCCAATGATAACAGCAGAAATGGAGGGTTCATTTAGCAAGTGCTCATCAAAAATTTCGATGATTTTGTAACAAGCCCGCAATGGAAAACGTCGCATTGATCTGCTGAATCTGTCCATATTTTCTATCCAATTACCCGATCCATTGTAGGTTTATATCAATTACATATTTTTAATTAATTGATCAGATAATTTTGTTAATTATTCTCAAAGATTTAACTGATCACCGGAAAGAATGTGCAACTTGTCTTTTATGTGCAGATAGACCTTCCAAGTCCGACAAACCCGATTCCAATGGTTAACCAGCAAAAATTAGTTATGGCCAGCTAAGAACGAAAACTAAGCCAAAACAGAAATGCTGAAAAGAGATCGAAGTAGACGAAACCAATGAATAACAGAGAACATTATTGATTAAAGCAGTTTATCAAGGGGACTTACGTAAGTCCTTTTATGGCTTGTGGTTAAACTCTTTATGTTCGTTGTCAGAGAATAACGTAGGCAGTTTCCAGTAATTGTTAGCCTTGTCGTATAACAATCACAGATCATAATATAATAAAATTAATCAAAATGTGCAAAATCAATATTTCTTGGAAGAATTAATTATTTTGCTTTTAGGAAATTAGCAAATTGAGAGTTAATTAATGTCGATTAAACCCTATATAAAAAAACACCGTTTCCACACAAATCAATATTGATCATTCAAAATCATAGGATGGTATTTGAAACTTTGAAAGTATATCCGGTATAATGGAGACTATTACAGTCATATATTAGTAGTGGATGGATTACAGCGTTATTGATTACTTAAATTGTCATTAACATAATTTCATTTATATAATAAACTACTTATAACAATAAACAAAAATTAGAAATAAATCATTTAAAAAGCATTAGTAATTATTAAATTTACCTTCTTCAGTTTTAACGAAATGCCACCAATGACAAGGAACGAAAAGTACATCGCCAGGACTTAATTTAATTACATGTGGAGTAGTTTTCATTAGATTTTGGAAACGATTCAAATTTGGACTATTAGAATCGATAGAACTAAAATCACTCAATTCTTCGTATGGTATTCTTGTTGGATATAAATATTTCGTATCATCATGTGAAAAAAGTAACCATTTTAATTTATCATGCAATCCAAAAATGTACAGTCAATGTCATCTATTAAACCAGGGCATAAATGAAATAAATTATCAACATGTTCATAACAACAATAAGCCCAGAAAAAAACTAAATATTTAAAATAATGCATTATGCCAGAATAAATACCACATTGAAATTTAAAAAACAACTTGTAGGTATTTAATAAAACAAACAAATTAATATTTCATTCAAAAATATTAAAAGTTAAATGAATGTATTGAAATTTACAATACATAGAAATTTAATTTTCTTGAAAACTTTGTTAAAATTTATTTTCGGGTTTTTAAATTTGTATTCAAATATTTCTTTAGTAACTGAACTATTTCAGTGGACTCAGTCACATAGGGTTTGAGATCCAGTTAAGGTTTCAGGCCTCCAATCTCTCCGACAGTGTCAACAACTTGGCCTACCCTCACGGTATCTGTAAGTGACTTATCGGTAATCGTGATTGATATGCTGGTTTCAGATAAAACAATTAATAATCATGTTGATCCGTAAATGTTCTTTTCTCGTTTAAACACAATACCGAAAGAGTAAGGAGTCTCACATCCGCGACTGACTCATCTAAAAGCGATCCTGATAATGAGGGCTAATTGTCTTGTCAATGTTTCTTTGATGAGATGCGGAAAGCATTGAGCATTCGGGTAGCGTACAGACAATGCGGTCCTTTGGAATGAAAGCCTTGTTGGATTCTTTATATATTTTATGGTTATTTTATATTGTAACATTCCAAAAAGACGTTGGTTTTTAAATTTTACAACATTTACAAAAATCATTTATGTTAATTGGTACCGGGTGAAATGGAATTTTAAAAAATAATCAATGCTCATAAGAAAACATTAGAAAATGAGATTATTATAATTGAATTTCATCAAACGATAATTAAGTAAATAAATCGGAATCTGTCAATATTGAGAAAAATTTGACATCAATTTTAAATAAGAAATTTCACGAAATATTATTTTTTCAGTTGAAAATTAGTTTTCTGTCAATTGTAAATTACATTGAGAATTATGTCAACAATTTCCTTGACTAATAAGAACTAATATAGTGCATTTATTGGTGAAAGTTTAATGGGGGAAATTTCGGAGGATAATACTTTTATTTGCTACTTTTGTTTTGATTTTCAAAAATTTTCGCGCGATTTTAAACATATTTAAAATACCTTATTTATTCGATTTTAAGGCAATCAATTTTTTCTAAATTTTATATTTACGCTTTACCTATTAGTAAAAAATAAATCTACATTTTTGATAAGTTTGAAAGGATATTTTCAAAGAAACCTAAAAGATTTCCATTTAGTCATGGATCGTTTCCACAAATATTAGTAAACGGGTTTGAGAATTCCTAAATCTCGATTTGAGCTTTGAAGTTGACACAATTATTAACAAGAACTGAGACTCTTAGAAAGCGAAGCTTGAGAAAGATAAGAGTTTGGTTTCTATTTTCCAATGTCAATTTCAAGAAAAAGGGAAGACTATGAAGATCATAATTTCAAAGATCAATCCAAACAGTGATTCGAGTGATACTAGCATTACATCAAATTGTTCCTGTCTTCCTAGTTAAAGCTAATTTCAAACAGGCTTGTATTATTTGACAAACACGGTAGTAATCCCACATTGATCACTCCAGACGATTAAGAACCAATGTAGGATATTTAAAATTTCTCTGTACAATTATGAAAGACATTTTAGTTTTCGGCTACTCTAAGTCTATCGATTGATGCTCTTGATATGATTTGTTCATTATTTTTTACAAGCTCACCAAAATATTGATATTTTTAGGTAATATGTAACATGTATAAAATTAATAAAAAATTTTTTATTTAATCAACGATCTGATACGCCCATTACCTGACTCCCAATATTGAGAAGCTTTCAGGCGGCAAATACCATCAAGCTTCCCATTAATTGTTCGAATTTTGAATACAAAATATTTTTAAAATATATTGCTTTTTGATATTGTTTTTCCTATATGTTGAACTAAAATATTTTTAAGAATCTTCATTATTTTATTGATTTTAAGAAATTTGATAAACTTTATCTAATATTTGAAGAACCCCTCCGACCCGGCACTCTCTCAAAAAACTCCATCCCGCACCACATAGCCAAAATATTACCGACGATCTCAAATATGAAGTAAATTTTAAATTTTGATATCATTAATTTTATTAGTTTTCAAAATATTGCTTATGTGTGCCCGGACAAATGTCTATTTTTTTTCATTGGATATATTAAAAATATACATTTACACATGAACCGTGAGTGTGGTTAAGGAGCGGAAGTTGAAATTGCGTATCAGACAGGGCAACATTAATTCAACAATAATTTATAATACATAAAATAAAGCAAATTCAAACAGAATGATAAAAATGTTTTTTATTAAAAATCAACACCACAGCCAGATTTGAGATTGATTGGGTCGTTCTGATTGGACCGGCTCGTATTATCGGACAAACACGGAGGTAAGCAAAATTCCTATCCAACAGAAAATCAATAAAAATAACAAATCCGCAAAGTTCCAACCTTAAAGATCATTTTCCTCCTGTGGATATGATAACTCCAAATGCTGGTGTTCGGTTTGAAAATCGGTTCGATTGAATTGACGCTGGCAATTTTGATTGGTCGAATTTGACCACTGACGTCATTGTACAACTGATCAGCTATCGCTTTCGGATCGACAAACGCCTCGAATTTTAGCACGTAATTGCACATCGATCGAACGATTCCGATAACGTTTGGCTGGTAAACCAATAATATAATTTCCTTAGAATTGTATTACTTCTAATAAATCCGGATTGATTGTAACGATGATTGAAACGGTTGATTCACTCGCGATCGCTTTCAAACAGAACAAAAATCGAGAGATTAAATTGAGATATTTCTTTTCGTTTTCACAAATTCCCCAAAGAGGTGAACCTAGTGAAGAAATTACTAATTTCATTTGTTTTCTAAATCCGCCCTTTTCTTTAATGAATTTCTTGCAAAAAGTTAAAGTTTCATTCAGATTATCCGATAAACTGGTATTAATTAATTATCGAATAAAAGAATCAATAATATTCACTTCATGCTTTTAATAAAATAAGAACTAAATTTAGATAAATCAACTTCGAATGAACTATTTTTAACCAATGCAAAATCATCCTGCAAATTCATTATTAGAAATTAGTAATAAATTTGCAATACTTTAACAGGAACTAAATCTTTATATCTCCACGCAATGTTTAATTGTGACATGTCATTTTCTATTTTAGGAACTATTGAGTTAACTTGATTAAATTTAGGTAAATTCTGTAGAAACTTATAAAAAAATTAAAATGAATTATCTTTTGAACTTCTATAAATTCGTCTGGTGATCTTTCGTCAATAACGAGAGCAGTATCCTGATTGTTTGACAAACCATGGGCAACGAAATGCTGACACAATAACGAACAATGATTATTAAGGTTGTCTTCTTCTGTTATCATACCATCAAATTACAAAGATGAAATTTTCAAAAAAATACCTAGTAATGTTATTGTATTTGTTGAAAGACCACCATTTAAAAGACAGTCTAATGATAAAGATCCAGTAGACAAAAGAAAGGTCTTGTATTTAGCTAAAAATTTGCCTTTGCCAGAATTCATTTTTGAAAATTTAATAGGGAATATTAAAACAATTTTGACAGAAATTATAAAATAATAAATAATTTAATTAAAATTTCAGTTTCCTTTATTAATGTTAGTTTCCAAAAATAAAGTAAGAAACGAGGAAAATTATATAATCAAAATAACAAATTAACATCAAAATAAGAATTAACTATTATGAATTAACTATAAAAATTATTTTTTTAATAAATGAGTTGCAGATTGCCACGTGTCAAGGATTCACCATTGAAGGGTCCTAACTTATAAGTCCATTAGTTAAAAATATTAAAAAAACTCGATTATATCAAAGATAGATTATTTATATGGGAATGTTAAAACTTGGATTATTACTTTTTGAAATTTTTTCTTAAATTTTAATTTATATTATCGGAATGGGTAGGCTTTAATGTAAAAACACCAAAGATAATGTTTTTTTTAACACGATTTTAGAAAATGAATGTTATTTTACACGAAACACCGCTGAGAACCGTTTCCTATAATATGAGACAGGCCTAGTTACAACGAACAATCAGTCCTAAAACTACGAATTTTCTAGAGGGTTTTCTTGCCCCCGAAATGATATAGTTTGTTAAGAGATAAAGCAACACTTAGCACTAAGGGAGTTAAGTTATTAAATACATATACAGTTACTACAACAGTGTTACATACACGGTGCCACAGACAAGGATAAGGATCCACAATCCCCAGCTCTATACTTTCACCAATACAGGAAGGTGATTTTGGAACTCAATTATTTTGAATATCTTGTCGATGAAAGTCAATTGCTACTATAATGGTTGCTACCCAATTCTAATCATTTATATATATATATATATATATATATATATATATATATATATATATATATATATATATATATATATATATATATATATATATATATATATATATATATATATATATATATATATATATATATATTAATTAAATAGTTGTTTGTGCTTATAAGTCTTGTGCGTGTATATTAGGAAGTGTGGTGGAACCCAGCCAAGTCTCCTTATAAGAACTGTCTGGTGCTAGCTGGGATGTGTGTATGTAGTATAGCAGATTTAATATGAAAAAAAAATCAGTTAATTTAATTAAAACTTTTATTATCATAAAAGAAAATTTCAATAGTAAAAACGCACTTTATTGCCAATGTTCTAATACTTTTCTTTACTGCCAATTCTTTATAGCCTTTTCTTAATTTCCAATTCTTTATTGTTGAAATTGATATTGAAATAGCCATTTAAAATAATAAATGGTAAAAAATTTATTAAAATCAAAAATAATTTGTTAAAAATTTTAATTTTACAATGTTAATATTTAAATTTTAAAGTAACTCATTTATGAAAAATTAAATATTTTGTTTAAAAAACGTATTTTATGAAATATGTCAACGAATGACGATCAAGAATGTTTAATATGTTATTCAGTGATAAACATTGAAACAGATGTAAAGTTTTTAAATTGTGGACATTCATTCTGTGTATATTGCGTCCGAGCATATCTTCCTAATCGCTTAACCTGTCCATTAGATACACAGAAAATTAATTACTTGAAATTTACTATCGGAACCTCAGAAAGCGTCATTCATATATATGATATTTTAAATTTATCAAACAATGTTAATGAAATAAATATCTTACTACGTGACCCACCAAACTTGTTTCAGAACACTATTTCCATGCTAGATATTCATGATGTAAAAGAAGAAACACCGGATTCAGTATTCATTGAATTCATAACGAAATTCTCTCAAACATCTCTGAAATTATTTGAAATAGGCGAAAAGTCGTTATCTTTTTATAAGTCATTATTTTTACACATACGTATTGTTTCCGATGTGGTTAATACATATGACAAACTTAACGGAAAGGCTCATAGGTTGCTGATTTATGAATTTATTATTCACCTTAGCACAAATCTCTCCTTTATCAATCGCGTAATACGAATTTTCGAATTGACAGAAGAATGCATCGTCTCATACAGAAGTGACATCATAAATCGTGTTCAACTTATAAATTATTTTCAAATTTTGTCAGAAAAATTGTCGAAATTAATTGAAAAGTACGATTTGTCAATAAAATTATTTGAATGGCTGATAGAAAGAGTTATTGCCTTCTTTGAAAATTTCATATCAACAGAAATGAACGGATTTGTCCCACATTTATCTATGGGAAATAACTCAATGGAATTCTCAATTTCGAACCTCTCCAAGGGACATATCAAAATACAAGATAGAATACAAGAAATACAAAACATGATAATAAATTACAGTGAACAAGAAATTGACAATTATATATACAATGATATATTTATTCTTATTTGTACCGAATTTGATGGTCTTTTAGATATTGTCTCATTCATGGTCAATAAGGTAAAATGCTACAACCCTTTGAAGTTGGATCGAAAAGTATTATCAGCCGATTTGTGTGATATCTATTTATCGAATGAATTAGAATTTTTAAAGTTTTATCAAATCATGTATATTAAAAACACAGTGCCATGCTGGATAATCATGGTTAACGCAGCTCTGGACCTCATATCATTCAAAAATTATTTCTTAGCTTGTGTCAAAATTTTCATTGAAGATTTCACTCCCGAAAATCTTTCACAAAACAAACAATGGATTGCTGAAAAATTTCTGACATCTAAGATAATAATTGAAAATGAGTTCTCTTTATTTGGGATAACTCGTAACATTTCGGTCATTCAAAATCAAATGGATAAATGTCTTTCCCTTTTGTTAGCTCTTTGATGATCTCTTTTATCAGCTTCTTTGAATACATTTGTGTTTTTGGTAATATATTACTTCTAATTTATTTTATTTAATTATTTATAAAATCTTTTTATATATTTTATAAATCCAAATTGTGGTAGTTTATTAAATTATTAGTTATTTTCTGAGCCAGGTGTGTATGCATGTATATCTCTATGTATGTTTTGTATTTATGAGTAAATAAACAAAAAACATTTTAATGAAATATTTAAGACGAAGAAACATTTCAAAAGTGTCACAACCAGGACCCACAAGAAATAAATTGTTGGGGTCATTTAGAATGTTGTAAAATGAGATTTGAGTGTACGAGAAATTGAGTGCAAAATAATAAAAACCACAAAGTAACAAAAATTCAAAAAATAATAATGGAAATAGATAAATTCACTGATGAGTGGATGGAAATTGATGAGACGAACACGAATAGTAATATAAACTTGATTTGGGGCTTCCTGATAAAATTTATTAAGAAATACATATTAATTAAATTAATTAAAAAAAAATTTTAACAAATATTTTCTTAAAAAAGTAAAGTGGCGTGTGTGATAAAAATTCATTAGAAGTTACACCTGCTAGTTAATTATAGGATTCCAGAAAGGTTAGAAAAAATAACGAAACATATAAACATGGTGAGAGCAACATCTGTGATACACCTAATTGCGAAAGTTAACATAGCCTATAATCTAAAAAAAATCAATTATATATATTATAGAAACTCACAAACTTACCTGTGTGTAAAAATTTAATGCTGAGAAAATTAACATATTTATTATAGGAATCTAAAAAGTGAGAGAAAATAATTAAGCATACAAACACAGCACACATAATGAAAAAATACATATGTAATTTATAAAGTGTTTTTTTCCGAAATTAACATTGATTAACATATTAATATTTTCAAATTATTTAAAAAGTAATGCGCAAAAAAAACTTTTGAATCAGATTCCGACTGCTCTACCTTGAGCTCCAGAGAAAAAGAAGAAAATACATCGTAAAATTTAATTATAAAATAATTTAGAATATAAACTTTCTTTAGATTTGCAGATATTTCACAGGACACATTGCCTTTTAGCGAAGTTGAAAATCTGACAATGTAAGATTTATTCATTAAAATATAAAATATTAAAATATTTTAAAGTATAACAGATATTTCTTGGCAAACGTTGCATTTGTGTGAAGGTACCATTTCAAATATTGAAGAACGTCCTTCGACAACCTTGAATTTGCAGAAAAAAATCGCAAATCGTAAATTTTAATAAATTATTTTAACAAATTAATTTTTTCATAGAATTACAGAAAATGACAAAATTCGGCTTAATAATGCATTTGAGAATGGGGACAATTATAAAGAATTTCGAAGATTACTCGGAATCCCCAAAAATTCAATTATTTCAATAATTTATAAATATAAGAAATATGCCGAAATTACAAAAGAAAAAAGAAGTGGAAGAAAACAAATTATTTCAGAAGAACAGGAAAATAATTTGTTGGATTTTGTCGAAGCCAATTTTTATGCAACTTTAGAAGAAATGCGAATTTTCCCTTTACAATGTTCTACCAACTTTATTTATTTATAGTTAAAAATATATTAAAAATATAATTTACATTTTAGCGAAATAATTCCAGATAAATGCATAAAATATCATAAAATTCCTAAAAACACCTGAAATTCAATTATCAATCTTATATTATAAATGCTGACTAACAGTAATATGTAAGAACTTGAATAATGATCTCATAATTATATAAAATCAAAAATTCAAGTCTTAAAAGTTACTTAAAATTCAAAAACTTACCTTAAAACTATTTTTGAAAAATTGAAATTAAGTTAACATTGTCATATAAATGGTGACTCACCTCAACTGGTGTGCACACCAACGTATATTATAGACAATGTTAACTTTCGCAATTAGGTGTAAATGAAAGATGCAAACAAGCGATTAAATGCACTACCTTAAAAAGATACACCAATTTTAAAGACAATATTTGTTAAAATTATTGTAAAAAATCATTTACACAATATTAAAAATATTTAATAAATTATAATATATTATAATAAATTATAAAATTTAAAATTTTGAAGTAGAAGGATTGGGGCCATCTAGATCAGGGGCCCTCTGGATCACATATACCCCTCCCCCCCGGTCGGAAAAATTTTTGAAAATTTTTTAGAACAAAGACAATGACTCATCCGATGACTCATTATTTCATAGAACAAAGACAATGACTCATCCAATGACTCATCACTTTTATATAACAAAGACAATGACTCATCCGATAACTCACCCGATGACTCATCATTTTTCATAGAACAAAGACAATGACTCATCCGATGAGTCATCAAAAAATTATTAAGTGATCCAGAGGGCCCCTACTTTTTTTCACCCAAAAACGTAATGTTTCCATCATCCGAATTTATTAATCAAACACTTATTTTAAAGCCCAGTGCAGGATCTATCCACTGATATATAAATATTATTATTATCATTATTATTGGTAAAGTTATTAACAAATGATGGCCACCATATTTACATAGTTAAAATATTATTATTTTTCAAAATATTATTATGTGATCTAGCGGGCCCCTGGTTTTCGTTTGCCCAAAAGTTATCGTTCCAATCATTTTATTTCATCGATCGATAGCTTATTTTGAAGCTTAGTGCAAGATCGATCGATGAAATAAAATGATTGGAACGATAACTTTTGGGCAAACGAAAACCAGGGGCCCGCTAGATCACATAATAATATTTTGAAAAATAATAATATATATATATTGTTATTAACATTATTTTACACACGGGGTGAGGGGGTTCTTGCGGGCCCCTGATCTAGATGGCCCCAATCCTTCTACTCTACTGTTTTTTCTCTTTTATGTCTCTTTTCACAGGTCTGATCGAGATTTAAGTGTAACCATGTATAGGCAGAATTTAATTCTCTACAACATGGCGCAATTACAATTTCAGTTTGGTGCTTTGTGTGTAATGCACACATGTTTTTACAATAAATTTTTAATTTTCATACAGTTAACGTTATTTTCTTGGATTTTAATTCATATAATATATAGATAAAATTTAATTTTCTATAAAATAGCTTGATTAAAATTTATGTATCTTGTTTTGTGTGTAATCCACACACGATTTTACAATAAAGTTGTATTTTTCATACATTAAACGTAATTTTCTTAGGATTTTATTCATATAACATATAGATAAAATTTAATTTTCTATAAATATAATTGGTTAAAAACTATGTATTTTTTTGTGTATAATACACAGATGTTTTCTTGATTTTTTTTTAATATTAATATTATTTTTAATATTTTTTTTAAATATTAATAATAGTAATAATAATAATAATAATAATAATAATATTAATAATAATAATAAAATAATAATAATAATAATATAAATAATGAAAATTATAATAAAAATTAAAATAATAATAATGATAATAATATTAATAATGAAAATAATAATAATAATAATAATAATAATAATAATAATAATAATAATAATAATAATAATAATAATAATAATAATAATAATAATAATAATAATAATAATAATAATAATAATAATATACAAAATAATAATAATAATTTGTAAATATAATACGATTTTGAAGAAAACAATCATGAAAATATTGAAAATCGTGTAAATATTGAAAATAATCATGAAATTGATGCAAATTATGAAAATATTAAATAAATCAACTTTAGTGTCAAAATGTGTTTTTAAAATATATTTAAGTTTTAAAATACCGCAACGTAATGTATTTTGTCCTATCCCTTCCTTGATTTTGATTGAACCGGAAAATATTCATTTTCTTTATAAGCAGTTACAATTTTCAAATTCGTCACAATTATTTTTAAATTTTACAAATTTTCGACTAAAAAATTTTCGATTAAAAATGGACGGTGAATTAGATAATATTTTACGCGCCATATTGGCAGGAGAAAACGGTAAATTATTTTATTTTTATTATTATTATTATTTATTATTTTAGAGAATTTATGGTATGAAGTCACCGAGGCCGACAACTATAATCAAGATCTGCCAATTATTATTAGTGACAATGAAGAAGATCTTTTATTAAGTAAATTTATTTTTAAAATTTAATTGAAAATAAAATTATTTAGTTTATCAGCCTATTAATGACGGTGAAAATGTTATTGAGGACAATACCCGAAATACTATCATGGAATCAACGGGTAAATTTATTTCATTTAATTAATGAATTACAAAAACTTTAGGTGATGATACCTCAAATGTTGAATATGCCCCAAATATTAATAATGTTTCTGATGAATATGCCCTCACGTCTATTGAGGAGAAAATTAATCATGCCTCCGTTTATTATGGGATGAATCTGAGGATGATTCCGATATAGATTCAAAATGTTAGTTATATTTTATTATTATTTTTAAAATTAATTTAAAATTGTGTTTGATAATTAATTTGTTTAATAACCACATATTAATTATGAAAATGTTTCTGGAAATAATTCTGAAAATGCTGAAACTTATGAAAATGCTGAAAATTATGAAAATGTTCCTGAAATTATTATGAAAATGTTGAAAATAATGAAACGTTCCAGAAACTTATGAAAATGTTTATGAAAATAATTATGAAAAATCTAAAAATTATGAAGACGTTCCTGAAATTATAATGAAAATGTTGAAAATTATGAAAAATATGAAAATGTTTCTGAAAATAATTATGAAAATGTTGAAAATCATGAAATGTTCCTGAAAATTATGAAAATCTTTCTGAAGATAATTATGAAAAATCTGAAAATTAGGACAAATATGAATATGTTCCTGAAAATGATGTTGAAATTAATAATTGAATAGAAATAATACTTTGAAAATATTAATTGTCAAACATAGTTTGCATTGAGCACGCAACTACTCTCTCTAATAATAATATTTAAAAAAAAGTAATATTAGATATAATAATAATAATAATAAAAACAATGATAATAATATTTATGATTTCATATCTCCCATATTTTATACCTCTGATAATAATAATATTACAATAAATTATGAAAAATATGAAAATGTTTCTGAAAATAATTATGAAAAATCTGAAAATTAGGACAAATATGAATATGTTCCTGAAAATGATGTTGAAATTAATAATTGAATAGAAATAATACTTTGAAAATATTAATTGTCAAACATAGTTTGCATTGAGCACGCAACTACTCTCTCTAATAATAGTATTTAAAAAAAAAGTAATATTAGATATAATAATAATAATAGAGCATCTGTTTCTCGCCGGTTTCATTTCTCGTCGAGACGAGAGTTCTCGACAAAATTTGTACGAGATCTCGAGAAATCTCGAGATATTAATACATAAGAAAATGTAAAGAAACAAAAACAAATCATATAAAGAGAGTAATATAAAATTTATTCATTTTTATTAAAATATGATTTTAAAAAACATAACATATTTATGGAATCATCTCCTAATGCAGAACGTTTTTTAGTAACAAAATTTCCGGCAGTTGAAAAAAATCTCACTCTCGGTCGATGTTGGCTTAATTGTTTTTAACGCTTCCAAAATATTCTTCAAATTGCCCGAAATAATCCCATTTAACTCATATAAATTAAATTCTTTAGTCAGGGATTTGTTTATATCCTCATTTATCGGCATTGTCTTGAACCGAGATGCTACGTTTTGTTGTAATTTATCCAAAAGTGTTGTACTTTGCGGCTGACTTATTCCTGTTGCTACTGTTGTTATTTCGCTGCAATTTTGTTCTTCTTCAGAGTTAACATCCTTTTGAAAGTGCTTGTTCATAATATCTTTTATTGTTTTTAAAATTTCGGTTTTAGAACACAAGTTTAGCTCTTCAAAGGAAATATTTGATTTTAATATTTGTGGATTCTGTAAGAATTGTATAACTGATACTATTTGCTTATTTCTTCTTGCGTTAAATCTGTTTTTTAATGCAGAAAGAAGTTCTTTAGCCAGACTACTTCTATTTTCATTTATGGTTTCGAATAGGAACTGGAAAATACCTTCGCTAGTTAATAAATTTGAATCTTCTTTACCGAGTGCTTCAACAGCTAATTTAACTGGCTTTAAAATATTCATTAAATTTTCCAAAATAGTGATATCATTTTCTTCAATAATATAATTTTCAATATTTAAAAATTTTAACGTATCATTAACACTTTCTTTAATTTTCAAATATCTCTCAATCATCACTACAATAGTGTTCATCTAGTTCGGCAATCCAACAATAATGAAAGTTCTTTCCCATGCTTTTCTTTTACTTTATTTTGCAGAATAGAATTTTTTGTTGGTGATAGTTTAAAATATTTCACGATTTTCCTCAAACGATTTAAATAATATTAATGTCACTATTAATATTTGGTACTTGTATGTTGTAATCTTCAAAATATGTGCTTTCATCAGAAAGTTCAGAGTCCGAGGAAGATAAATAAGAGTCAATTTGTGGTAAATATTCGACAGGTTTCTTATACAGAACGTCTAAAATAGCCAAGTGAACACCATGGTTGTAGCAAAGTTGATGGTATGACGGAATCAATTTACCAAACTTTACCATTAACAACTGCACCATCACTTGTGCAACTAACTATGTCCGAAAAGCTTAGTCCAAAATCACGCAATCTATTTTTAACCATTTCTACAGCCTTTTCACTTGGACAAGCGCCATCTATTCTTGCAAGTCCTAAATTACAAAATTTACCATCACTGTAGTGTAGATTAATGTTCATATACCGCCGGTTTCTTGTACTAGTCCATTCGTCTGTTGTGATGCTGAATTTGGTGTTGCTGGTTTTTAATACATTGATTTCATCGCATATATGACTTTTTATTTCATAATAATAATCTCTGACAAGTTTTTGAATATCGGATTGATGTTTTGGTAGCGTATAGCCCCGCTCAGTAATTGATTGTCGGATGAAGCTACTATTACTGATGGCACGAAAAGATATTCCATCCTTTGCCACTAATCGCGAAATAATTTGAGCTAAAGATGCTCGTTTTACAAATTTAAATATAGATGATTGAAATTTTGGCTTTTTGGCAGGAACATTTTCTTCGGTTTCATTCTCTTGGTGTAAGGTATTTTTGGTCTTAATTGATATACTATGTTTCGTCTTTAAATGACGTATTAAACCAGTTGTTGATGATCCTTTAATGGATATTTTGTTTGTGCAGTAATTGCATACTGCATATTCGCCTTTTTCATTTTTTTTGTAATGTTTCCATGATTCTGATTCCATTTTTGGGAAGTCTAATTTTAAATTTTGAATCTACAAGTAAAAAATTTCGTTAAGAAATTGTAATAATTTATTAATTCAGTGTTATTTGAAAAATATACCTTCTTTTATTTTCGAAATATTTTTGAAATATAATAATCAGTGTCTTTACGAAATCAAACTAACATAACAAAACATTCATTTTGCATGTTAAAGAAAACCATGGAAACACAATAATCACAAAAAAAAGCAATGCAACTAGATTCAAAAAAAACCTTTTTTTTTAATTTTTCTCATAGCAAATTATCTCTCACAAAAAAAAAGAATACCTAGCAACTAAATTTAAAAAAAATTATAAATTTTTTATTCTTGTCTCAACGAGAAGTACCATAATGTCTCGGCGAGACGAGAAGTTAAAAAAAATACCATTCTAGCGAGAAATTTCTCGCTAGAAATCTCGAGACAGACACTCTATATATATATGAATTCCGCTTGATGGGATACATTGGGTGTAAAAGTTTTGTCCCAAATAAGCGGCTGGCTCTAATAAGCGAAGCATAAGGTAAAGTTAAAAAAAGGATTTTAATACTAACCCCAATACAATCTTCATTTTCATTGTTCTTGCCATTTATTGTTAAAAACTCTGGATAATTAGCAGTGGCGGATGTAAACTCTTGTCATTTTTTGTATCGCTCGAATCTTCTTGCATCTCCAAACTTTTAAACCAAAAGCTGAAAAATAATTTCGTATTGTGTTGGCTTTGATGACATTCCTACTATCAGCTACAAATTTTACTTCTTGTTGGAAAATAATTTTAAAGCTAACATCCTTTGCTGACGAGGAAATAGTGAGTAAATTATCTTCAATCGATTCCAATATGTAATCAACTAATTTCCCTCGATACAAAGTTTTCAAATTTTTTATTATCCCAATATCCATTTGTTGCACCAACGATTTAGTAATAAAATTTTTCTTTTCTTATGTTGTATTTCTATATCCCAAATTGTAACCCATTTCCGTAAAATTTCAGAAGTCATCAACGGATCTTTGTTGGAACGATACTTCACTGGTAAACCATTTGTTTTTAGTCCCTTGAAACATCGGGGTTTGTCACTTTTTCCAACGACTAACCGTTTTTTGACGGTACCTGACATATTTGAACAACATAACACTGTAATGCTGTCCATTGCATTATGACAGCTTAACATGTTCTTAACATAGAGAACCATGTGGTGTAGCACGAAAATTCAAGCCGGTATCATCTGCACTACATGATTGCAGTAAAATATGTATTTTTGTATGTTGTCAGCACTAAATGATTATAGTAAAATATGTATTTTTGTATGTTGTCAGTACTCTGCACTCACTGAATCAACACTGTCTGTTTCACCGTGTGCTTTTTAAATTTTATGTTGTGTCTTTTTTACTATCGAGATAAGCAACCATCAGTTGTTTTTGAACTTCATCACATAGTTGATTGTCTTGTGTAATGCTGGATATAGTAGATTTCGGGACACAAGGTAACTCCACGAGTCGACTAAGACTTGTGTTACTTGAATGTCTTTTGATCTTATCCAATAAATCGATTATATTTGAAAGTGTTAAATCTTTTCTTGACATCTTGATATGAGTTTTTTTAACTAAATAGACAAAACACAAGGCAAATATTTATTAATGAAAATATCAATGATATCACTAACAGATATAGGTTAGCATATAAGATTTGTTCCTATTTCTAGGTTGTACCTATGAAATGTGCGTTTTTCGGACGTACGCACAATCATTCTTACTTTTACTTCATATATGGATGTTACGATGGTTTTCATAGGTCTTCCGTTATTCTTTGATGATTCATCAACCAGTTAATAACTACTAAGTACTAATAACTAGATTGTTTCGCTAATGAATTCATAATACAGATAATTAACATGACCAAAAATCATTACAGAATGGGGACTATTACTTGGGTGCTTACAGGTATTCAATACATATAATTTATATACTGAAAGTGAAAATGTAAATATATGTTCAGTTTAATAATGGATAACACTGAATATCTTTGTAATAGCAATCACTAGAGTTTCGGCTCGAGCTAAGCTCGAGCGTGAAAGCTTGGTGTTTATGTCAAAAAATCGAGTACCCGAGTCCGACCTTTAAAGCTCGACGAGCTTCGAGCCTAAAGTAACAGCATTTTTTGAATTAAAATTCCAATACATTTTCAAAAATGTACATAATGAAAAGTGAAGAAATAGCACTTTAGTTGGTTAATTTGTTATTGTGTACAAGATTTAAAGTATAGAGTAGGATGCTTACTGAACAGAAATGGTTACTTATTGTAAGAAGTTGTTTACATAATAAATAAAGGTTGTTGCTTAGTTGTTGCTTAGTTGTTGTTATTTGGTAGTTTGTATCTGGTCATTTATACTTGGTTATTTGTAACCGGTTATTAGCATCTAGTTGTTGGTACCTTGTTGTTGTTACTTATTTGTTAGTACCTAGTTGTTAGTACCGGGTTGTTGGTTTAATTATTATTCTTATTTTTATTCACAAATATTTATTTCATTCATATTAACATAAAAAACTATCTTTGAAAACTATTACATTGAAATTTGCTTCAGAATTTACATTAGAAATTTCATTACATTTATAAATTTGTCAGAAGACGTCGTTTCTTAAAAATATCTTAAATTAATTGTTACCCTTATTTACTTTTATTTACTTATTTTAAAATTATTACTTTAATTTCTCAAGTACCAGGTCTCACTGTAGTGCTTGACATTAACATGCTTCAAATTGACAAAAATATTTTAATTAACCTAAAGATGATAATCAGTATAAGATTAGTGGATGGAAGGGTCACCATTATGAAAGGCTTTTGATAGGTGAGATCCCTCTACCGAGGGAAAATGTTAAGCTAAAATTTAATCTTTCCTAGGATTTTTAAGTAAGTCGCGTTAAAATAACTCAAATTTTAAGTAGGACAGGTTTACTATAATCAACTATATATTAACTTGACTATGAATCAGTAAATATATCGATATTTTTTATCTTTACTGATTCATAGTCAAGTTTTTTTTAAATACAAGGTCAACGGAAAAGAAATTAGTGGTGAAAATTGAAAAAAGTTCTTATAAAACTATATATTATATTGTATATATCCAATATAGTTGCTATAAAGAAATAAAGAAATAATTATTGCGAATCTCACTATCTTTGCCAAACTTAGTAAAAATCCCATTGATAGATCATAATTCTTCACCGATTCCCCCAAAGATATTCAAGCAGGGTTGCCAGACCTCCCGATTTCGTCGGGAGTCTCCCGTTATAAAAGTATATTTCCCGACTCCCGATATACATGCCAAAAACTCCCGATTTGTAAATTAAGTTTTTTCAGCAGTTGTCATCACTTAACATTTTGAAGTAATGCCAATTGGGTGAAAATACTGAACTTTTTTTGACATTTTGCGCATTGTGTTTTGCCTATAAGTATTGTTCTGATGTCTAAATTTACTTATTGTTTATTTGTGTATTCTAAGAATCTAAATTAATTAAAATGGTCGTTTGGAACAAAATATTAAATAAATTAAGTGATACAATCATACAATTAGGATAGGAAGCTAAAAATTAATTTATATTGAATAAAATTAAAATAAATCTCAAAAACTTAATATATTAATATTGAATTTTGTAATGGTTTTCGTTTTTTAATAAGACGTACTAATTATAGCCTATAAATGTCTGATTCGGATTTGGAATGCATTGATTCTGACGAAAACAGAGGAAATATAAAAAAAAAGTGAAGTATACAGTAAAATTTAATCCGAAATGGACGAAGTCATATGACTGGATTCGACAATGTGGTGATCATCACATTACTTGTACAGTGTGTAATAATTTAAAAATTTCTATATCACATGGTGGTGAAAATGATATTAAAAGACACTTTAAAACGGTTGGTCATCGATCCAACATAGCTGCATCAGCAAATTCAAAAAAATTGACTACGTTATTTTGTATAAAAAAGCAGCAAAGAAGAAGAACTTGTTACATCAGCAGAAGTGGCTTTTTGCTATCATACCATCATGCATTCACACAGCTTTTTATCTAGTGATTGTGCTGGTTCAATATTTTCAGGTTTGTTTTCTGATTCAAATATAGCAAGAAAGTACAGCTGTGGAGGAACCAAAATATCCAAAATTGTTTGTAATGTTTTGGCCCCGGAATCGAAAAGAAGAATTTTAGAACAGTTGAAAGGTGATATTCCATTTTCTGTGAGTACCGATGCTTCGAATAAAGGAAATGTTAAAACATTTCCTATAGTCTTGCGATATTTTACCAAAGAAAAAGGTATACAAAATGTTCTGCTGTCTTTTTATTCACTAGATAGTGAACGTTCAGTTGACATAGCAGATTCTATAAAGAATAAATTGGAATTCAACAGTTTAAATATTAAAAATTTATCATCTCTTTGTGCGGATAATGCAGCTGTGAATTTCGGAAAAAACCAGAGTGTTTTTACGGAATTAAAAAAAGCCAATTCTAAAATTATTCCGATTGGATGTAATAGTCATATTCTGCACAAAACTGCGAAAAAAGCCGCAACCCAACTGAAAATTGATATTGATTCAATATTCATAAAAATTTATAACGAGTTTAGCTCGTCAACAAAAAAAACCACTACATTAAAAGATTTTTTTGAATGGGCCGAAGTAGAATGGTCGGAAATCTTACGCCACGTTCCAACTCGATGGCTAAGCCTTTTACCTGCTGTTGAAAGGTTATTGAAAAATTTTGAACCAATTAAATCATATTTTTTGTCTCAAAATTCAATATCTGTTGGAATACGATTATTTTTTGAAGATGAGCTTTCTATAGCTTAACTAGGATTTATTATGAACACATTTTCAATATTTCAGCCCGCTTTAAAAAAGTTACAAACCAACAACGTTCTTATAATAGATATATATGATATAATGGATGAAGTCAGACAATCGTTAATCAACAGAAAAGAGCAACAATTTTACGGCTCAATCGCAAGAACAATATTACAAAAATGTGATAATGATTCGGCCATAAAAAGATTTGAAATAGAAGCAAATTCATTTTTTAATGTGGCAATAACTTATTTGCAAAAATGGTTTAATTTCGAAAATAATAAATTCGAAATCTTAAAACCAATAAGTTTAAAAGAATCAATTCAATATAATAAAATAGAAGCAATAATTGAAAAATTTAATATTAGCAATATTGATAAAGATATTTTATTCGAAGAAATTCATAAATTAAATTATTTTATAAATACAGAAAGAGAAAAACTGAACACATTATTACCTGATGAAAAATGGGTAAAATTCTTTAAAGTTCATGAAAACTCAGCAAATTTATATAAAATAGTATGCATTATTTTTTCTATTCCTCATACCAATGGAACTTCCGAAAGGATATTCAGCTTGATGACAACCGCTTGGCTCAAGGAACAAAATAAATTGTTGTTGCAAAACCTTGAAGCAGAATTAATGGTAAAAGAAAATTATAAAATGTCCTGTAAAGAATTTATTGAATTTCTCAAAACAGAAAATGCTCAACTAATTATAAAAAACGCTGCCAGATCTGAAAAATATTAAGATTCTGAAAAATATTATAAAATTTTTTGGTATTATCACTAATTTATTTATTTTTAGTTTTATTTTTATGTTTGTTATTTTATTTTATTTTTTTATTTATTTTTGTTTTTTTTTGTTAATTTTTTTATTTTTTATTTGTTTGTTTTATTTTATTGATTTATTTTTTTTTGTTCAATATCATTTGAATTATGTATCTTTTTAATTTCTGTATAAAAAAAAATAAACTAAAAAAAGACCAGTCGAAATATTTTTTTTTCGTTACTTCCGACATGATGTTTTCAAAATCTGGGAACCCTGTATTCAAGTAAATATATCATTAAATAAAAGCCCTAAAAATTACAGTCAGGAAATTTTTTTACAACTTTTTAAACAACTTATTTATTGAAAAATTTATTGAAATATTAACAAAGCAAAAATTCAAACAAAAATAGAAATATTTTCAAAAATTTCAAAATTCTATTTCTAAAAAATCTTTGGTATCAGAAAAACAACAGTAGCAATTTTTTTTACCTATTTACACCATTTTGTTTTAATTAAATACCGAAATTAACTAATTTATAATGGGCCCTTTATTCTTTCTTATCAACCAAAAGTATAGAAAGCTTATTAATCAAAACCTTTCAACTGAATGTTTTAATATTTTTAGATTTTCACAAATCAACTTTGTATTTTTTTTAATTTTCTTCAATTTAATTTTTAATTCAGATTTTTCTTTAAAATGAGTTTTATTAACCATATTTTTATATTTCTCCATAATTTCTCTTTGAACACTTATGATAATTTCAAACGTTGAGTGACTGAGTTTTAAATTATGTTCCAAATTACATAAAATTTTTTTAATTGTTTTGAAAGACTTCGTTCTACTTGATTTGATCATTTCTTTGGCATTTTTACAAGCCATAATAAACTTCTCAACCGAAACCGTCATTGCACAGATTTGTATATCAATGCGACAGGTTTCCTCCAAACCACCCTCTATTGAATCATATAGTTTTTTTATCACATCACATTTTCCCGAAGACAAAAACAAATCCGTATTCTTAATTGCAGACTTTTGGTTTTGGAAATATTCTTTTACTTGATTTTCTAAACATTTTCTCTTTGCTTTAAGGTTAAACTCTTCCGTTACAAGAGTCGCAATGTTGTTTATTAGAATTATTTTAAATGATTTAGTCCATTCTAAAATAAAAACTTTGTTAATATTTTTGCAATCAATTGTTTTTATGGGCAAGGATGTATATAGAAATGAGTTTGTATCACATAGGCTAACAGAGGCAATGTTTTTCCCATCCAAGGGACAGTAAAGAAATTTACTGAACCAATTGGGAAGACAATGAAAGCAAAATGTATGCTGACATGGTTCCAATTTTAAATGTAATTTAATTGATAAAATATGACTCTCACTGCAATTACAATGATGTGAACTTACTAACATTTTAATTCTAGAATGACCAAATTCGCTTCTTCTGTCCTTTATAGTTTTAAATGATACAATTTATCCATTAAATAGAGAAATGTTTAAAATTGAAAATCTATCCGTAAAATTTGCATTTACTTTTATTAATTTATTAATTTTTATTAATTTATTAACTATTACAATAAGTGTAACTTGAAAAAAAGTATTTTCATTTTGTAACCAACATGTAACAAAGTACGTATCAAAGAAAAATAAGCTGTATAAAACTATAGTATATGGAGTGGCCACCGCTGCATCAAGTACACTCCCCTGGAAAAGAAATTATTTTCTAAAATTCGTACTATTTTTATGTAGGTCACCAAAAATTTTATGTAGGTCAAATATATTTTTTCATTTTTCATAATTTTCAATGTTTTTTTACAAATTCTTTTTATTATTATTATTTTTTTATTATTTCCCGCCTTTTTAAACTATTTTTACGAAATCTTTTCAGAGTTTTATGTCAAATCAAATTCAGTAATTTTTCATCATTTTTATTATTTTTTCACATAATTTTTCAGAGTTTTTTAATATATTAAAGCGTCTTTAAAAGCAGACCACCGCTGGATCAAGTAGGTCAAATCAAAATTATTTAATTTTATCAATTTTTAAAGGTTTTTATTATAGCTAGTGTTTGATTATTGAGTTGGTGATAAATTTTAAATGTTACTCTGACTACAAGCGTGTCATTATATAATTCACAAATAACACTTGACAACAGAAATCTTTATTGATAATCACAAATAAAATTTCACTTGACGCTGACAATAAATTCACCACTATGCTTGTTGACTATACAATGCTTATTACAACACTCGGTGAGGAATAGCACTTGTGTACCGGGTTTAAAGATCACAAATTACTGATTGGTTTCTAAACTGGGATTTTGAGCTGGTTGTTTTCTTTGACTTTCTTCATTACTTTATTCGAATAATCAAACTACTTCTTTTCGTTTTATTTTTCAACTAATTTTTTTCTCCAAATATTCTCAAATAATTATTCTCCACAATTATTTCCTTTGCAATTATTTTGACAATCGTTTGTCCAACAACGTTTCCTCCAACGTCTAATTTTATCCAATAATTTTATCTCTCAAATTGTCTCTCAAATCGTCTTCCAAATTGTTTTCAATTTCGCGTCACTTTGTCTCTAATTTTCTTCTCTCTTTTGTTCTAATTTCATGTTCACCAGTTTTCCCTTATATAGTTCGCTTCTCTTGTGGCACTCCAGATAATCAAGTGTTTTTCCATTTTCCTTCTCCTGCTTTTCCCGACTGTCCCATTTTTATCTCTGACAGCTGTCAAGTTGTTTTCCCTTTTCCCTTTTTTGTTTGACCGCCTTCTCACATTGATTCTATTATCACTGGCAAGCTATCGAGATAAGGATATTGTTGTTTTCCTTTTCCCCCGATTTCAAAATTACTTTTCTTTTTTGTACTAATTAATTAGTACTGACCTTGGTTTTCATTTTCCTGTTTGATTCCTTTTATTTCCTTTATCTTTCTCATTTTTAATTTCTTTTCACTTCCTTTTTCTTTTCTGAGTTCCAATAGATCGTCCCGTTTGTCATGGCGATCTTCCCCAAGGTAATTTTATTTATTTCTTTATAAATTGTTATTTAGGTATCCTCAACAATAGTATTATTATTATAATTATTATTGTTATTATTAATAATAATAATAATAATAATAATAATAATAATAATAATAATAATAATAATAATAATAATAATAATGATAATAACAATAATAATAATAATAATAATAATAATAATAATAATAATAATAGTGTTTTAATGCATTATTAACAAAGATATGTGCAATACATGTGAATGAATAATAAAAACGGCAATATAAATGTATGATTAACAAGAGCATGATTAATAAAGACATTAAAATATACACATGTTGTTATTAATTCATTTTTGAGTTATAGTTCTTATTGAAAAATATTCGTTTTATGATACTCTACAACAATGGTCTTCAAACTTCTAAAGCTTGCGGAACCCTTATGTGAAAGTATGCATTACTATATAGATTTTATTCAAGTTTTTTTATGAGAAATGAAAATTTTTTGTTAATGTTTTTTTGGTGAGAAATGAAGCAATTTCTTTTAAACTATTATTTTTTTTGGAACCCTATGGTTCCGCGGAACACAGTTTAAAGACCACTGCTCTACAAAATATCATAAATTTAATTTTGAAAATTTTAAAAATTTGAATTTTAATACCTTGTTCAATTTATATGATAATGCATTGAATAATATGTCATTCGATAGATATTTGTTTGCACTTTTCAACGATATATAACTTTACATGATTTGTGTGTTTTGTCAAGTTCTTTAAATTTGAAACATTTCAATATTTTTTAAATTTTAAAATTTGAATATCTTTTTAAATATAAATAACAATACAATGGTTTATAAGTCATTCGATAGATATCATTCTCTTCTTTCATCCGACATATAATATATTAAAACACAGTGCAAAATTTAAAAAGCTTTTAAAAATTTAAACTTTAAATGTACAGAAAAGATTTCTAAAAACTTTTAAGTTTTTGGTCTTTTGTCCTTGGTGACCTTCGACCCTTGTGAAACCTCGTAAGGTATAGTCCAACATGTTATTCATGATGATGCCGATCCTTAAAATTATATTTGAGAAAATCAAAATTTTTGACTCTGAAGATTTTGGCACACCATGGTTGAACCCTCAAAGGTCTAAGTAGCAGCATATTGTCGAACACATACATATCTATCTACACACCAACAATTTAATCATCTTTCGACATGACTTTTATTTTAAAAATATTATTTTTGGATTTTCACCATTCTATAAAAAACTTCAAAATGACCCTTGCAATACTCTTGGTTACCTTGGATCACCACAATAAACTATGGATACCCTGAGTAAAACCCTTCGAAATGAGCCATTGATCGCAGAAATACAGTGTCAGGAACTCTCAATAATCAACTTTGATCCAGCGGTGGTCTGTTTTTAAAGTCAATTTAATATATTAAAAAACTCTGAAAAATTATGTGAAAAAATAATAAAAATGATGAAAAATTACTGAATTTGATTTGACCTACATAAAATTCTGGAAAAAAATCGTAAAAATCGCGAAAAATAATAAAAATTTGTGAAAAAACATTGAAAAATATGGAAAATGAAAAAAATTATTTGACCTACATAAAAATACTAGGAATTTTAGAAAAAAATTTCTTTAACAGGGGGTGTACTGATCCAGCGTTGGTAAATCCATCTACAGAACATGTATTAGGTCTTCATTAATCAATTAGACAATAAATAATAACACATTTAGTGTACATAAGAATCACAACATGGAATATATTAGCATTTTGTAACACCTGTATATTTTCTATACTGTTGATTTCCTATAATAAAGTCATATTTTTAAAAAATTTTCCAAGTATTTTTCTACTGCTTTTGTTCATTGTCTCACCATGTGTTAAAGAATAGGAATTTATTTCTTTAATATCTATGTTTGATAATATATGAAAATTGCTATTATTATGGCATTTGATGATGATGTTATTCACTGTTTCGTCATGTGTTAAAAAATACGATTTTAATTCTATATTATATGTTTGTCTTAGTTTTATAATATTTAGAAGATTTTACATTATGGAGTGACCTATATTTTAATTTAGAGACTTTGAAGTTCATTTTCATGGAAACTAAGCATTTTTTGTATATAAACACTGTATTTTCGTGACCTACATAAAATTCTAAGTCGATCTAGATATTTTCCAGGAGGAGTTTATCCAGCGGTGACATAGTTTAGTGTTGACACTTCCATCTACTTAATATTATTATTATTAATTAAAAAGAGAGCTTGAAGACTATAAATCAGTAATATATCGATATATTACTAAATTATAGTCTTCAAGCTATCTTTCTAATAAATTCAATGGAAAAAATAATCAGTGGTGAAATTGGAAAAAAAGTTCTTATAATATTATTATTATTATTTCATCGCAAAAGACCCATTATTTAAATTTCCCTCAAGCCTCATAAGAAACTGCTATAGAATTTAAGTCAGTTGCCCTAATGACAACTTTGTTAAAGCACTAAATTAATAAGGTAAATTGAAAACTGATAAAAAGCCGTTATTACTCGAAAGACCTAAAATATTAATTAAACTTTCCAATAATTTTCATCTTAAATAACCACTGGTTTTTGTTGTTAATTAATTTGTTTTAGAATATTTGAATGAGTCCTACAAATTTCCAACATAACAAAATTAATATAGGGTAAAATAATTTTTCCATTAAGGTGAATATGATTTTTCATACGCCATGTTTACAAGTTTGCAGATATTATTTCTGCTATTTAGCTAATTTGCAAGTGATGTGATTTTAAGTGTACCAGGGAAAGTATGCAATAGAGTTGAATCAGCAATATTGTATACTTACCTGGTGCAAAAAGAAATCTTCGCGTCTCCTGCATAGTACTGATGAGAGCCAAAAGCTTGAAACAGTCTAATATTGGGATTTGCACTTGGTATCACAAAGCTTGTAATGTTTATATTAAAATTAATATAATTTTTACAAAAAAAAATACAAATCATAAAGTCGATTAAAATTAAATCATAAAATAATTTCTCTTTAACTTGATTAGAAATTTAAGATATTAAATTTCCTATTTGAATATTTATAAAGAAATATACTTCCTTATAAAAAGAAAAGAAAATTTACAATAATTTTAATATTCCCACAACAACATGATAAAAGCTGCCACCCTTTTTCACTTCTTAGGGTTGTTTGAGTTTTTATTTGCTGCTTTGATTATTACGTTTTTGAGTTGATAATATGAAATGAATTTTTTTATTTGAGATTACTTCCTGGTTAATCCACTCAAATACCTTATTTTAAATTAAATTATGAAAGGAACCTAACCTTTCTCTTATTAGGTATCGATAAAGCTGGGGCTGTTTTACTAATTCTTGTTATCTTGCTTTCACTAACAGTTTATAATATATTGCAATTATTTATTAAATATTTCTGTAGCGTTTCTAGAATCGAATATTTTACATTTTCATTTAATGTCATGAGTATTTTTTTAAGCTTAGAAAAATAACTATAGTCATTGTGAGTTATTTTTATTTCCTATAATTAATATTCTAAATTGCATGATTTTTTTATTTATTTTGAATAAAATAAAATAACGTTCCTTTGACTGAATATATTATTATAAAAATAATTTAAAATTTCTAATATAACATTTCATATCCATTAAACAGCTTTGTAGCTCACAAGCAACACTATGAAATGGTTAGTTCTTATTTATTTTAGGCGATCTAAACGTAAAATTCTGGTATGTTGTTGCAAATTAACTACACAATGCAATTAAGGGTTAAAGAACATATGCCTAGTATTTCATATTTCCTATTCACAATTTTCACATATTTAAACAATATTATTTTAGGTAGAATTTAGATATTTTTAAATTAATATTCATGATGCAATAAACATTTAAAAACTTTAATTAATTGATTGACTTCATTTTTATTTCTATTACGGCAAATCTTCTCTAAATCGGAAATTTTGGGTCCGAAAAAATTTTCCAACTTATAGAGTTTCCGATTTAGAGAGGTTTTACTGAATTTCACATACAATTACATAATTTTGGTTTATTGTTCATATTTTACATACAAATAATCCCGGAAATATATAGTCAATAAATAAATTATATTTTTTAATATCCAAATCCTTCCCAGGTTTTTAAAATTTCTTATTTTTAATTCATAATAATAATTAAATAATTAAAATAATAATAAAAGTTAAAATCTAGTAAAATAATTAAAAGAAATAGTTTGAAAATTTCTGTAATTTAAAGAAAAATTAAAATTAAGTTCAGATTATTTTACAAATGAAATTTAAAAGTTGTTCTTAAATAAATAAATTTATTTATTATTTATAAAATTAATTCATGAAAAAAACTGCATAATTGTCAGAATTTCTGATATCCAAATAGATAATTTGTATTGTTATCTAAAGCCAGGTCGGAGACAAAAAATTGAATATCAAGCAAAATGTGAATAGAAAATAAATTGAAATAAAAACACCGATTTCAATTCTGAAAGAAGAGCCGACAATCAATTTATGCATTTATCCATTCTAAGAATTATATTTTTAAAATATTGGTGATTGTTTTACGCTTCATTGAAAATGATTTCAATAGAATGCCTAATTGCTTTGAATTGCCGCTTCGCTCTTAATTGCCGCATTGAGACGTAGCTACGCGAATGAAATTTGACATTTACTTGCTGAATTTATTCCCTTGAGCGGACTGTGTAGAATTCATTGGGAAACCGAATAAATAGCGTTTGCCAGATATTTTAAGCCCTGTTTCATGGGTCTAATCAACGGAAACTTAATCAAGTGAATCATCAAAAGTTTATAATTAAATGGTTTTGTCACTTTTCATATTACTCATGTACATATGATACGGTTGGTGGCGAATAATCCGCTGCATTTTACTCGAGGGTCCCACACTATCAATGTTTGATTTGCAATCTAGGAGATTTATATTATTAAAACTGTCATAAATTTATTATTTGGGCGAATATATCTAGACTTTAATATTGGTAGTTTTTTGGAACCATTTCAAGGAAGTTTTTAAATATGAATAATGAAAGTTTTTATGTGTAAAACTTTCGAATAATGACGGAGAGCGTTGATAAATCAGAAATTTATTTTACGAATTTTCAACGAGAGTTAAATTTATTTAAAATATTTAGTAATTTTTCTTATGTATTTTGCATAGCGAAATCGATATTTCTTAATTATTATTAATTAATAAAAAATAACTGAATTTATTAATTGTCTCGAAGGTCATACGATGTCCCTTAGCACTTGGAATTTTATTAGGAAAAATATTTTTCACAAATCCGAAATTGAATATCCTCATGATTCTAATTGCAGACAAAGTTCAATAAACTGACAGAATAAATTATTTAAGCTTTCAAATTACTTGTCGATAGCGGAATCATTTATAAAAATATAATTCTATCAAATAATTTACTGTTTTAACAATTCAACTTCGAATCCATTTATTGTAAATTTTATTAAGTTGAAAAGTATATATTGCCGCAAAGTATATATTGAATAAAATGAAATAATTTTCGATTATACAAAATAAAATAATCTTTATCCATGAGAATTATTTTTATAATTAAAAATTATTTCATAACCAGAATTTATAGAACTTTTAAAATTAGTAATAAATTCAGACCATTCAAACAGATCCACGAATTAGCCATTGGGATTAACCTGTCCCCATCAAAGCTATCTTGAACATGAATTTCATAATCTAAGATTAAATCATTCTTTGGAAAAACATGATCTTCTGGAAAAAATACATCGAAGATATCTTCATTATCTCCACAATTCCTCTCAATTTCATCTTATATGTGAACTCCAGATCCTATAGGAATCCTCGACTCACAATTTCCTTTGTCCAATAATGGGGTACCTTTTTTGTTTTAATCAATGATTACATAACAATTTTGTTTTAATCCACCATTGTGTAATATGTAAATTTTTTTTATAGTCAATTACATAACATTATAATTTTATTTTAATAGTCGATTACGTTATATTTAAAATTATGTTTAAATCATTGATTAGTTCATCGATTTTAATTTTTTATAAGAATTTCAAATACTAATGCTTGAAATTATATCATAATCAAAATTTTGAAATTTCATTTTTAGTACACCATTTTTGAATTTACACACCGCTTTAAACAACTAGTGATATTTTCACTCAAACAATGTATATATATATATATATATATATATAGAATTTATTTCTCTACATAATGTCATCATTATTTATTTCAAATTCCCAGTTTTAAGTCCTTAAAATCCCAGCGAAATTCGAGCGCTATCTACTCTCCAAATTGGTGATATGATATATTACTCATCCATTTTATATCTCAGTATTGAAATATTTACAAACCAGCTTTCTCCATTTTTATATTCAATTTCTTCAAAGGCGGGAATTTTGATTATTGATGAATAAATTTTCATTGTAACTTATATTCTTATTGATTTTCTCCAACATTTTATTTACTGCAACAACATCTTCTTTTGTTATATGAGCAATAAAGTTTGAATATTGCGACTTTATCAATTTGACTGCATTATAGAATTTATATGGAATTTCATCTACCAAGAAATATATTTTTTGGTAATGATACATTAGTACTGGTTTCACATCTTTCTTGATTTGAACCGGTTTCGTCTCACTTATTTTCTTAATTGCGCTTGTTTTTTTCAATAAATTAGAAAATAATTTCTCATCAAAAATGTTCTTCATGGATTTCATTTTAAAAAATAATGACTATTGTTGGGTTTTTATTTGAAAGTCGGTCCTCTCTGTGACTCCTCGTGTTCTTATTCAGCCAAATAAATCAAACCCAACACAGAATAATTTTATTCAATTTTTATCACAATTACATTTTTGTCACTATTTGCACCTGTCTCTCCAGATACTTTTCCACTCGATCACTGATCGCCGGATTTCTGCTTCTCTCCTTTCTTTTTCTCATCGACCAAATGGCGGCTAGTTCACTCCTGAGCTCTTTTTATACTGTTTATGAGAGGCCAATTATCTAGAAAATTGCGCTTAATTATTTCCTCGGGAATCCTAAATCAATATTTTAGGGTTTTCTGTTTATTCTAATTTGTTTACCCCTGATTAGGACTTAAAATATTCCCTTTGTTATCTCACTGCTCGGTTCTCACTTCAATTTTTGTTTCCAAATTCAATGGTTGGTTTTATGTTTATCGGTTCACCTCTTGTAATTATTTTATGTTTTACTAAATGCATTCGACCCACATCCCAGTTATCCGCCATAAACACGTTTCCACGGTTCGTTATTATTTCCTTTAATTTACTATCCTCATTAATCTTCAGGTGTTCCAACGCTCGCGTCAATATTTATCCATCCTTTATTTGTCTTTTTCACTAGATTCAATATCTTTCTTTTTTGCCAGCCTATATCCAAATGCTTCTTGTAATTCTACTCCTCCAATGACCTCTGGTGTCACATTTTCCGCCACAATGAATCTAACTTCCTTGGAAATATCTCCGAGAGTTACTTTAACCTTTGTTCTTCCAATTGTCTGTATCGTACTTTCCTTGCACATCGTAACTTATCATCGCTTCTCATCAATTGTTGTCCTCGTAACTTGTTAAAACAGTTCACACTCATTACGTTTATTCGTGCTCCGGTGTCTAACAAACAGTAGAAAATATCCCCATTCATCATTACTGTTACACTAGGTCTTCCTTGTACCTTGTTATACACAATTTCTACATCCTGCCCCTTTTCAATTGTTCCAATTCTTTCCACTTCCTCTTCAAACTTTTCTCTCCTTGGGAACCTGTATACTTTCTCACTTACCATTCCTACATTCTCCCACTTTTCTAACCCTTGAGGATATCACATCCAATTTTCTGTTAGTATATGGCTCCAACCAACTCCTCTAGTGGTGGAGCCATATTGTTTGTTTATTTTCATTTGTCTCCACAGCCGATCTCATTTCTTTTTCTTCCTCGATTCCATTATTCCGGCTGTATCTGTTTACTGTCGGTCTTTGTTTCTCTATTGTTTTCTTGTAACTCGACTTTGTATAACATTCTTCAGATCTATGACCATTTTTGTTGCATCTTTTACACCGTATTTCTTGACAAAACCTTCTTCCATAACCTTCTTTCTCACAACCAAAACATCTTGACACTTTTTTATCTGGACAATTCATACTTATATTTTCGCTTCTGTGACACGTTTAGTACTCTATCTTACTTCTTACTGGATAGTCTATTTTTGTGTGGCCTATTTTGTGGCATAGCGAGCACTCTGGTTCTTCTTGTCGCCTGCCTTCTTCTCTTCCATCTTTCTGCTTGTACTGTCCTCTTCTCTGTGGATCCTGATAGACCACTCTTGCATAACTTTTCATAGTGTTTATCTGATCTCTCTGCCTGTCCACTTTATCCATCAGAATTAATGTTTCCTTTATCTCCTCTGTGCTTTTTATCTTCCGCAATATTACTTCTTTCTCAAATTCTTAATTCTCAACAAATAATATCAACATCTTTGCTGTTATTTTCTCTTTTGTGAATTCTTTGTTCTGAAACAACCTGTCGACAAGGTCCTCCACTTTTTAAAAATAAGTTTCAATCTCTTCGCCTCTTATTTTATAATTCAATAAACTTTCCATATTCTTTATTACGCCTCTTTCATAATCGAATGTCATTCGTAACCTGGCTTGAAATCCTTCTGCTTTGTTAACTGTTTTCGCATATTTTTCTAATAGATCTTCGTCGATCATACACGCAGTCAATCTTTCCTGTTCTTTGTTATTGATGCCTTTAGCATGGAAATAAATCTCGCATCTTTTAATGAATTTTTCCAAGTCATCACCTTGACAAAACACCTTTGGCAACAATCTTTCAGTAATTGCGTCGGTGTTTACCGCTTCCACCATATTAGGATTCTCATCCGTTAGAACATTAATATCTGTTTGCAAATCAGTAAATAATTCCATAAATTTTATTTAATAAATTATACACTCAAAAACTTATCTTTTCTTTAGTTTCTTATTTCAACAAATATCAATTTTTCTTTTAAAATATTTTTCGATAAAAATATTTTTTAAAAATGTTAAATTTCAATCTTCTTTTAAAAATATACTTCGATAAAAATATTTTTAAAATTTAACAAAATTTCTAATTAAAACCTTTAGAATCTTCCATCTTCCTCATAGACGAGATGTTAGATTTGTTAGGAGGGTCCGTTTTTTTAGCTCAATCGACCTTGGTAATGCATATTACCAAGTGGAGTTGGACGAAGAAGCGCAAGAGAAAACAGCATTCTCAACAATGATAGGGCAATACTGTTTTAATAGAATCCCGCTCAGAATTGCTGCAGCACCAGGCGCGTTCCAGGAAATGATGACAAAGGTAATAGGCAAAATAAATGGGGCAATTATGTATTTGGATGATATTCTGATTTATTCGAGCAGTAAAGAAAATCATTATACAATATTCAGTGAAGTATTAAAAGTGGTCGAATAAGCAGGACTAAAAATTAACTCAGAAAAGTGTCAAATAATACAGAAAGAAATCTGATTCTTAGGACACATAATCAGTAAAGAAGGAGTAAAAACCGATCCTTTTCAGATTCAGGCTATACAAAACTTTGGGAAGCCAAGTTGCGTAAAGAAACTTCGAAGCTTTCTAGGCATTTGTAATTATTATAGAAGATTCATCAGTGAGTATGCAAAGAAATCAAGGATGTTAGAACAATTATGTGGCGGTCCGAGTAACAAAAAACTGGAATGGACTGAAGGAACGAATAACATATTCGAGGGAATGAAGTTAGTACTCACAACGGCACCGGTTCTATGCTTTCCGGATCTGAAAAAGGAGTTCATTTTAGATACTGATGCCAGTTTTGATACCATTGGAGCAGTGCTTTCGCAAAGAGATAAAGATGGAAAGGAGAGAGTAATTGCGTATGGATCACACTCGATGACGAGCCATGATAAAGGATATTGCATTACAAGGAAGGAACTATTGGCGGTATACTATTTTTGTATTCATTTTAAGCCCTATCTCTACGGAAGAAGATTCACGTTAAGGACAGACCACAAAGCGATCACGTTTATGATGACAACCAAGAAGCCAATTACTTCACAATTCCAAACCTGGATCAATTATTTGAGCAGTTTGGATATAATCGTTGAATACAGAAAGGGTGTTAGTCACCAAAATGCAGACATGGTGTCCAGAACTAAATGTGAAACGTGTGTTCAATGTCAAATGGCCCACGAAGAAGCTAAGAGAGAAAAGATAAAAATTAAATTACTAATAAGGATTGGGCAGAGATACTGCCAGAAGTCGAATTTACATTAAATGCAACCAAACAAAAAACGACAGGAAAAAGCCCGACAGAGACTAGCAAAGAAAAATGGTACGGGTCAAAAGAAAAACAAGAACAAGAAGAACAAACAAGGAGGAAATTCAATGTAGGAGAATATGTGTTAATAAAATTAGAAACACGCAACAAAAAGCAGGACAGATATGAGGGACCATATAAAGTGATCAAGAAAGTGCATGACAGACGATACATCTTAAGAAACGAGAATGGTAAAAAGATAGAAAGAAACGTGGAAAAACTTAAAAAATTTCTTAAGAAGGGGGAAGATTCTAAAAGTTTTAATTAGAAATTTTGTTAAATTTTAAAAATATTTTTATCGAAGTATATTTTTAAAAGAAGATTGAAATTTAACATTTTTAAAAAATATTTTTATCGAAAAATATTTTAAAAGAAAAATTGATATTTGTTGAAATAAGAAACTAAAGAAAAGATAAGTTTTTGAGTGTATAATTTATTAAATAAAATTTATGGAATTATTTACTGATTTGCAAACAGATATTAATGTTCTAATGGATGAGAATCCTAATAATATCACAAATAGTGCATTATTTCAAGTTACACTAACAACATAAAAAGTTACATTAAAAAACAAAACTTGGTAATTTTAAGTGGATTAATATTCAAATTAAATCAAATTAAATTTTTTCTAGAAATAAAAAATTTGAAGCTTAATATTCTTTTACTAGCAATGATAAGGGATAATTTATTAGAAAAGTCTAATTATGATATAACACATTCGTTATATTCAAGAAACCTTGACTCTGTAATAAATAAATTTAAAGATGAGTGCAAGGGACTTGGATATGATGAATGGATATTTTAAGACCTAAATGTTATAACATGAAGGGTAGTAAGGGATGTGTGAAGGCGAAGTAGGTCACAATGAAAGATACTAGACTAACCCGTCAGTTGTATCTATATTGTTATAATAATAATAAGATTATACGGTGCCCCAATTTAGAATAACGAGTAAGAACCGCCAACTTTCTAGTATTAAAAATAATAAGAGGGCTCTAACTAATGGACATTATAGAGGGGGTAGTATGGTTATGACTGATGATCCTGATAAAGAAATATTACCGATAATTAGTAGATATGAAAACGAAGAAATGTTACTGCCCATAATTGATCCAGATGAACATTTGTTATATCATCCACATTTCCCAAATGTTGTTGATGATGGATATCATTTAACAAATTTTATGATATAAAAAATTTGTTTTTTCTCTATTTTCATGTATTAAAAAATATTATTTTTATAGTGTTACTTGTACTATTTTTATGTTAGTGTTATGTTAGTGTCAACAAAAACATTTACAGTCTAAGACTCCTATCACAAAAAATCCACTAACACCAATATACAACCTTGAATTAACTCAGAACTTTTTAACCAAAAAAATCACTTTTAAATATAAAATTTTAGTACCTTTTAAAATTAAATTTATAGAACGATTGAAATACACACTTGATAGAGTGTGCCGAAATATCATTAACATTATATATTGTTTTGATCTTTGGTCTTACAAACATTAATATGAAAATTATTGAATTAAAAAAAGAATCAAAAGATAATAAATATTATAAAAAAAGCTAAAAATAAAGACAAATTATTCAATATAAAACTTATAAAACAAAATCGTTTTGACCGGCATAAGTAAAATTTGATTCCGAAAATTACTAAAAATAAATATTTATGCTAAAAGATTTTTTATTGGTGATTTTTTGATTTGTAGTAAAATTCTTGTTTTTTTTCTTCACCTTTGATTTTTTTTGTTTTCTTTTAAGATTTCTTTGCATTTCGACCATAGATTAAATTATGTTTTTCATGTTATAAATAATTCGATTTATAGTCATAATGAAAATAAATGAAATGTTTTATAAGATTTTTTGATTCTCACTTCAATCTGCAATATCAGTGAGTTGAATTAAAATTCGAGTTCAACAATGAAGAGTTCATACAAGAAAAGTAAGATATTTGAACGATAATAATTGGTTAAAATTTCTGAGAATTTAAAATTATCATTTTTGTATTTATTTAATTTATAAATAAATGACTTGCGGTCAATGTTCTGTTTATACATGTTCTAAAACGGTTTGTCAAGTTATGAATCTCTTAATAGCTGTAAATTTCATTTGTTTACATCATAATTTTGTAAATAATTTCTCTATTAAACTGATTTGACTTTTAAATCATTTATTAATTAATTCTTTAAATTGCTTAATTATGACAAAAAATCATGACAGAATCACAACTTGCCCATTGTTCCCAAGATAAAAACAAGACAACTTAATAATAATAATTTCATAAATAATTAAATCTCATTTGAACTCGATTATTCAGTCAAACAAACAATGATGTCAGAATAAAATAATCCGGCCATCCATCATTATCAAGCGATACAGTTGTCAGTACTCATCAAAAACGAGAAAATCCTATTAGAAATTCCGACTGCCCATCTCAGTTCTAATTGAAAGATTTGATTCCGTCACGATAACGCGTTTGCGACTATTAGTTGCCTGGAACAAGCAGGCAGTTACCGTAACCATCCAACAGTCAGCTGATTAGCATGGAAATCTCAACCCCGAAATAGGGAATTCTAGTCATCACTACGTCTCACATTTGGGGTTGTTAAATGAGTCAGATAATATTATATCCTTAATTGCCTATGGATATGGGGAACGGTTTTGTTAAATATAGAGTAGGAAAATTAATTGCTCACTCTACTTGTTCAACTTGAGCTACTGTAGTGTTGCCACGAGGTGAAGGCATGTGATAGGAGTAGAGATGTACGTGACGTCAAGAGAGGGGTTGTGAACAGACTGAACACAGGATCGATGAGGAATTTCCCGATGTAAAAGTACAAGAGTCACAGGAAACATAGACGAAGAAAACTGAGATTTTCAGAGAAATACACCACGTTTTTTTCATATTTTCTAAGAGGTCACGATTAGGTGCGATTTATTGTTAGAAATTTTCACGTGGGAGGGATTAGAACATGCGAAAATTTATGGATAGCTGATCATGATTTAATATTCGGAAATTGTTTTACTTTTTTTTTTAAATAAAATATGCGATTAGTTTTTCATAAGTAATCTCTTTGACTGTCAATAAGTCACGCCTCCGTTAAAAATAGTGTTTTGTTTTACTAGGAAATCGATAATTATTATTATTAAATTGTTCAGGCAACGCAGCATTTATTATGAATTAATATGGGATTTCAATAAATAATTCAATTAATTTAATATTAATGCGTAAATCGTAGAGCGAGTCCAAGTTAAAGCTATCCCATGAGTCAAAGTTTGATTATTAATTAATTTCATTAATAAAGTTGAAACAAATATTTTGCAACTTTTTCATACCATATTTTTTCATTTTGCTCTTGGACTATATAAGGATTTTTAATACGAAGGTGGGATGAAAATGCTAATATTAGCTCTAAGATAATTTGACAAACTTTAAATGTGACAAGCAGAAAGACTATAAAGACAATGTGCTTTTCTAAAGGATTTACCAGCATCAATGATGACAGTAGAAGTCCTAAGCTAGTTTATAGATGATGAAACCTGATAGTTAATCGTAGACCAAACTTATAGGCTATAGTAAACTTCTCGGGGGTACATAAATAAATAAATTAATTAATAAATAAATATTTAAATATATTGATATAAAAAATCGATATTTTAGAAATTTCGAAAATAATAACAGATGATTTGAAAGTAGTAGAATGGTTTTTCTCAAAGAATTTAATCAGAAGTTCATACGAATAAAATCGAAGCTTATTGGAATGCCTGTAAAAAAAATTAAAAAATTTTTGGCACGCTTGAAAGTTTTATATCAAGTTGTATTGATGAATTCATCTGGAGAAAAAGGTATACTAGGAATAATGATAAAACATTTTTACAGCTTATTAATGATATTAGTGAATTCCATTAAAAATTAAATGATGAGTTTTACTTATGCAAACTTTTGTAAATGATATTTTTTTTGTACTGAAAAAATATTTTTTTATTAATATATAGTTTTGGTCGATGTATTTTTGAATTATTATTGTATTATTATTTAATTATTTATTTAATTATTAATTAATTAATTTATTTTTTTATGTACCCCCGTGAAGTTTACTATATCCCTTGAAGATTAATAATTGACTCACTACTATAAAAGAAATGAAAACCTTTTTTGGATTTGAATTATTTATGGGCGTAATTAAATTAAATTAAGTAATTAAATTAATTTAAATTCAAAATATATTCATTTAGTTCAAATATTTAAACAACGAATGATAATCAATTTTAAATCATCATCCATATATCACAATATGATTAAACCAAAGAGACTTAAAAATGTACAAGACTTTTGTAACTTTTAATAAAACTTTTAAGACAAATATTAAAACTTAAAAAAATTATATTTAATAAAAAAATTCATGTATAACCCGCACCATTAAATTTACCAAAAAATTAACTTTTTTTCTTGTATAACACGCGTGTGATAAGCAAGAAATTAGGGTAATTTTATTGCTAAATATTGAATTGATTTCTGATAAAAAATATTTTTTGAAATGATTCTCAATAATTTAATAATTAATCTCGTTTTAGCTTTCTATCATTTATAAATTTATCCCTTTCAAACAATTAATTATAATCGCATTTTCAAATTGATAATTTCCATTCGAATATAGGATTTATCCACTGTACATACTGTACCAATTTCATCTCCATTATTCTCTACAGCATCCCCATTGCGTTTTTTATTTTCGTTTTCAATCTTCGGGGGCTTTATTTGGTTTATAATTGTATATGTATCCATCATAGGGTCTATTGATATTTCGGGAATAAATTGGTGGCATATTTGAGCTGGTTGGATTATATACAGAATTGGTATTATTAATCTGTTTTATTTGATTTATGTTAGAATTCGTTTTAATTTTAGACCTTAACAAATTCAAAGTCGTAAATAATTATATATTATTTAAAAAGTGTTTTCTTAATTCATTTCTGGGGAATTAATTCAAATTAAAATAATATTTCGAACAATTTCAACATTCAATTTCAGCATACCACAACATTCAAATAATAAAATATAAATGCTATATATATATGAATAGTTTATCTAAATACATCTTTCACCCCCTACTTTAACCCTTTCAACACTGAATTAATGAAATAATACGTAAGATGTTTGCACAGTCACACCTCTATCACACTACAATTGACACTAAACAGGCATGAACCTGTTGATACACTACAAGTACTGTACTACCAACTTAACAACATTCGCATAATACCATAAACTACTGGAACACACACATTACATTGAATTTGGGATAAAGATGACATAGAAATCATTTTTCAAAAATGTTTGGGATATAAAATATCCCAGGAGTGTTGTAAGGGTTTTTAATCTTTTTTAGTTTTTATATTCCTTTAGGCATTATATATTTCTAATTTTTATTTTTCCAGTTGGCATTTTTAACACATAGCTACGATTGTGCCGTTTCTCAATAATTTCACCAGGACCATCATACCTATTATCCTCTTTTGAGATAACATCCTCTTTTATCCACACAAAGTCCCCAACATTAAATTCTCACTTTGTTAGTAGTTTATTGTTCTATGATAATTTTCTTTCATTCTTTTCCAATTGTGCTGTCATTGTTTCTCTTTTTTTACTCATTATATTCACGTATTCTTTAAGCATAAATTCCACCTCTGGCAGTAAATCTGCCCAATTTTTATACATTTTATCTTTAAAGGAAATCTGAATTGAATTCCTTATGGTTCTGAATTGTCTTTCAATCATTCCATTAGCTGAATGATGACAAGCATTTGAGTATGCCATTTCAATTCGGTAAATGTTCATTATATCTTTTATTAGTTTTGCTTCGAATGTTTTCCCTCTGTTGCAATGTATAAACTTTGATGCTACATATTTTAAAATCCAACTATTTTTCAAAATAGCTGCTGTTGTATTCTCGTCTTGTCTTGATACTTCACTTAATGATATATATATATATATATATATATATATATATATATATATATATATATATATATATATATATATATATATATATATATACTAAATTGATCCATAATTGCAACAACGTTCCCTCTAATTTTTGACGGTGCTGTGCGGAAAAATGAAGGTGTGCGCAAAAAACACGATGCAATATTTGTGGAAATCATATTAACAGGTGTTAGCAGCTCTTTTATACGCTAGCTTTCAATATAATAAAAAATGATTTTACACTGAGATGACATTATTCCTTATGTAAATTACAATTATTTCAAATTATTTCAAGTAAATGATGTCGGTAAAGTGCTAAACATAATTTATTCTGCAAAAACCTGCAAAAACCTGCAAATAAAGTATATGTAGTTCGAAATTTAGAGCATTCATTTATTGCATGATTTTCACTTTCCACGTCTGTCTTTATGGATGGTCCAATGCTTGTAAACCATATCTAGATCAATAGAGTTTCCTGATGACATAGAATTTTATGAGCATCAAATTATCCAAATGATTTACTTCTAGCCAATTTGTAGATTTTTTTTTAATTAAGTTCATAAGATTAAAACTAGTGCATGTCGGGATTTGGTCATTTTCTCAATACCGGTATTTCGGTATTGAAAATTTAAAACCGGGATACCGGTGTTAATACCGAAATAATACCGAAATACAAAAATCAAAAGAGTCCCATTTAAAAATTAAATTTTATGAAGTTTATAAAAATTTATTAACTGGTTTTGTTATAACTATTTATTCATAATGTATTTATTATGAATAGACTTAAATTTAAGAAATTAAATCAATTTGCGATTTTCTCATTAAATATGATCGTAAAATACACAGAACATCAACTGTATCATCTCCCAGAGAAGTTCGAAGTTTCGTAATAAAATTGTTGGATGCTGAAAATGCTCTCTATGGTTTGACACTGGTGGGTTTAACGTTTAATAACCAATCGTGTATTTGTTTGAAATTGATGCTGATACTTCCTTTGAATTCAAATAGATCCATTTCTCTTTTCAATATTAAAGATAACTTATTTGAGTAACTTATAAATTATTTGTGTAGGGTTTTGCTTAATTTTTAGCCCATTTTGACTGTTGATAGGTACATTTAATTTGTCTTTTAGTGAGAGATTTTGTGGATTAAAAGTGTATGGTTGCGTTCCAAATCATCTTCTCTCAGCAATTCTTTCGATCAACGCTTCCTTCTATTTGTTTCCAAAAACTGTCTCTGGAATGTTTTCTAAAATAAAATTAAAAGTAGCATCAGCTGTTAATAAATTCGGATCTTGTCTGCATAATGCTTCTACTCCTAGTTTGACTGGAGTTAAGGCTGTAACTATATCATCCAAAGCTGAAAAAACTTCCGCATTAATTGTTAATTCAGACTTAATATCAATCAAGGCCTTCAAAATACAAGTTTTAAGTGATACAAAACGGTCTAGCACAACGGTTCTTAAATGTGGGTCGCGTCCCACTTTTGGGTCGTGGAGCATTTTTTCTTGGGTCGCGGAGCATTTTGACAAATTGAGGCAAATTTAATATTCTTTGAAAAATTTTTTACATTTCAAGAGAACTTTAGCTTAAAATTTGCTTTATTAGAAAATTCTTATGACTATTAACCAAAATAATATTATAATAATATTATTAAAATTAAAATAATATTAAAATAATATTAAATTTTTAATTTAAAAAAATTTTTTTCGAGTACTTTATTTATTTAAAAAATCCTTAAGAACCGCTGGTCTAGCATAACCATCATGCTATTTCACCTTGTTTTTGAATCCAGAATGAGCTTACATTCTTTTCCTGTGTCTTGTCTAACATATTTCTTCTAATTTATCTTATTTTTTAAAAAAAAACGAGATTTTTCAATTAATCGAATCCACTAAAATATTTAAATAGTGCACAAATAAACTAAAAGTTAAATGTTCTTTAGTCTTTCTTTAGTGAGCAAACATGGTATTCAAAATTAAACAAAGATGGAACATTAAATTTAATATTTTTTAATAATAACTTTTTAAACATCTAGAGGGAGGGGATCCTAAAATGTACGAGGTGCAACAAGGGAGCGGTGTATGGAAATATATTTTTTCTTGTGTACATAATATATGAATGGTTCTTAATAAATAATTTTCTCCATATATTGTACAGTAATTTGTTTTGAAAATAATATATATTCATTGATAGAAATATATATTCATATATTGGTAGCATCGTATGATTTTCTGTTTTTTTCTATGATGATCTTCCAATTGGCATTCTTATCATGGAAAAAAATCGATATTATTTATTATTTGATATTTCTTCATTAAAACAAAAAAATTTCAAATAACTTTATACTTCGAAATTTTTAAGAATAGAATCGTGCTTAATGATGAAAAATAAGAAAAGAATTCACAAAATATTTAACATTTATTGTTTATCATTTCCTTTCAATTTTCAAGTAAATTTAAACAAAGTCCCATGAAACAGAAACAGATAAAAAGAGGATTACTTTACAAAAAATATTTATACATTAATCATTTGAATATTTATTCTATATTAACTTCGCTGATGTTTGTATGTACCTCTAAAATTTTGTGAGGCCAAATTAACCCGCTTTCCGTGGTCGGATTGAGCTAACATTTGGCAAGTAGATTTGTTGTCGAGAACATTGCATGTTATCAAAATTTCAGATCGATCCGAGCATGAAAAGTGGGTTAAGTAAAAAATATTGATATGTCAAATCTAGTGTTAATTCCTTATTTCAATATAAATTCTTATTTATTCATAAACATCGAATTAAAGAAATAACGTAATTATATTTNTAAAACTGTAGGAAACCTTTGAAAATGCACTTTTTATGACTTCAGTAGATAATTTTTATGTAAATAGCATTTTTGGTATTTTCACCCCCTTTTCCAACAGTTACTTTTTTTAACAATATAAACACTGAAATAACCAGTGATTAAATGAAATTTGAATTAAATTGTATTTAAGTGCGTTTTATGATTATTTACCTTTTTGCAGAGTTATAAAATGGCAACTTACTTTCGTCGTAACTATAAAAATGAGAAAAACAACTTTTGTTTTGTGGCGAGTATACTGCAAAAAATAAGCAACGTACAATTAATGAACATTTTCGATAGCTGTATGCAGCTTATTTTTAAACGAAAGTAGATATGGCTCCTGAGGCACCAAAATATGGTTGCACTAGTTGTATTTCACTACTAAGCAATTGGTTAAAGTCCTTTCACAAAAGATTCAATATGATGAAACATTCTTGAGATTATACAGCCAAAACTATTTTATTTACACTCATTATTTTAGTAATTCAACTTACTGTCAATATCGCACATTATATACATGTTCAATTGTAAATATAACAAATTTCATAAAAAAAATAAAACAACTTTATAAAAATGTAAATGTTGAATGTTAAAACAAATGTCAAAGTCGAATTCGGTGTCTTAAAATTAACAAAGTACAAATGAAATTGTTTTCGTAAAAATAAATTCGTCAAATTTTGTTGGACAATATTAATAATGAAATATTTTATGATAATTGTTATTTTTTTTATTTTTATTAAAATTTTTAGTAGTTTATGAGAATGTGGATAAAACGATAAATCGAGAATGACCATAAAACAGGTTCAGGGAAACAAAAGTTAAGTTTTAATTTCGCTTTTATGTTATTTTTATTTGATTTTTTATTTAAATTTTTAGTGTAGAAATAAATATCTATTATGTGTAACTTTTGTTTTGTTAAATAAAAAACATCTATTGGAGGGAAATATTTATTTTGCAGCCGAATCAAAATTTTGAAATTCCGCCTCTGTTTTAAATATAACGATGTTGTCTATATTTTGTATATTTATTTTTAAATAAAGGATAAATACAATTACCATAGTTTAAACTTTAGGTAATAGAAAGAGAAGGGGGGGGTGGACATGAAGGTAAATGAATTTTAAAAGTAGATGCTAGTAACATAGTAACACGAGTTGCCATAAATTAATTCAAATTCTTAATTAAAGCCTATAAGGATGTAAAACTTATATAAAAATAATAATTTAAAATAAATTTATACAATATGAAAACACTGCAGGCAATGAGAGATAAAATGGAAGAGACAATCTAGTTTCCATCATATTTAATTACATGTTTAATGATCAAATTTATCTATATTTATTATCTTATGCATATTACGTAATATGCACAGCGTCACAAATTTTTCGCATCTATCGAAATTGTGGACATTTTAATAGGTTTATTTTATGATCCCTTATTGAATCATCGAATTAATAAATCTGCCAAAGGTTGTGCCAAACATTTGGTCAAATTGAAAGTGACTTGCTATTTTAATAGATCAGAAAAGTGAAATTATGAACATTGGGCCCCAAAGGCGGGCATCACCATTCCTCTCATTTATCTAAGTTGTAATCTTCAATTTTACAAACTCCTTTACGGCATTAGCACAAATTTTGTTGTTTATTTTAGTGCCAAATACTTTTGCTTACTTTAAATGACACGACCTGTGATAAACTGGAAAGAATAAAAAGTTTATTTCAATTTGGACAAATATTGCATAAATTTTAAAATCTACCTAAAATATTGAGTTTGTTTTAATTGATCCAATTTTGTAATTTTGAATAATCAAATAAAACATTTGATTAATTTAAAATAAATTTTTAATTTCATTAAATATCGAAAGTATTTCTAAATAAATTTTTGAAAATGTGACAAATTTTGCTTTTCCTCGAGGATATTAAAATGTTCAATCTTCCTAAGGACTTTTTAAAAATAAAAGTAACTTTCAATTAAACCTGAATCATTAACATGTATATAATTTATTAAAACAACTTGTAAACTTTTCTCCATAATTTTTTGGCACTGGGCTAGCAAATAAATCGCAATATTTACAAAAAATTGCTGAATACAGATTAGTAAACTTTTAAAAATTTCCAGAAATTTAGCAGGGTGGTCCATTAGCATAATCTTGGCATCGTTAATCACTGGTGGTACGCTTACAGTTAAATATAAACCCCTTAGTGAAAAATAATGTAGTTTGTTTGTGGACATGAAGTTTATTTAATAGTGCAATATGATTTGAGTTCAAAGTTTGCAGTAAGTAAAAAAGAACAATATATATATATCATAATTATTACATAATGTCATGAGCTCAAATGTATGCTTAGGCTGTATGATCAGTGTTGCCACCTGTTCGGGTGTCCAGGCGAAACCCAAAAATGTCCGGTTTGTATCTGAATTGGACTGCCACTTCAATTTGTCGTCAACTAAATAATTTATTTGTCACAAGATATTTTGAATTAGATAATGATATTTTCAAAAAATTGAGAAGTGATATTATAAAAAAGTAAGAAGAATACTTTTACGGTTTTATAGTAAATCAATCATTAGCGCTTCTGTCCCATGCCGATAAAATACGATTTAAAAATGATGTCAGACACTGTATACTAGTAACTAGAGCATTGAAATACTTAAACGAATGGTATGATTTTGGAAATACATTTTTGGAGAATTCTAAAAGTTTTAATATAAAATAATGTGTTCACCAATATTAATGACTGTATTGCAATAAGTGCGTATTTAACGTGGACATCGAATCACAAGGATACGATATATTTCACGAGGTATGTTCATTAAATGATATATTAGTTAAATATATCACCGAAAACTGATAAGAACGAAAAAAGCAATGGACAATTGTTGACGCAAACGAATTTTTTCAGTAATGGGTTCATTGTGGTGAGATAAAAGGAACCGTTAACGCCTAATTATTTTAAAGCCGAATTATTAATTTGTAACAATTTAAAAATAAAATGCGACAAATTTAGGGCTATGGCAGCAGAAAATAAAAAAGCTTTTAGAAGCAGCACGGAACAATATAAAATACAGTTTTAAAAATAAAATTTACATTGTCTTTACAAAAACTTTCCTGTTTTTTAAGAAGCAATCCATTTTGTATGTTATTTAATTGGAATAATAAAAACTTATTTTCGTGTTCCAAAAAAACTTTTTTACTCAAATGTCCGGGTCAAAAATTTTCCAAATGTGGCAACACTGTGTATGATGTCTATGTCATATTCACCTCGAATCATCCAAACTCGTATATAAATAGAAGATATTCTACCTTAAAAAAAACTTAAATCGAAAAATTATTTGCAATTATTTCAACAATCACTATATGATGGATTCAATAAGTACTCAAACTGCCTCATAAAAACTTTAACAATATTTCAGTGAAATCATGTTTATTATCCATGGTTACAAAAATATAGTTTCTTTTAATATTCTCCCCCATAGCAGTGTGGGAGAGCACATTCTAAATATATTTGTCAAATTATACTATATACTGTCGAGTAATGAAGTATGATTAAATCCTTTGTTTTGTGTGGCGATAACAGTCAACAAATATGGAATTAACTATATAAAACTTATGGCACTATGTGATCCTGTCATACCACAATTTACGATTAAATTAACCAATATAAACATGGTTGCCAATGTCTGATTATGAGAAAGTTGGTCGTCTTAGTGAAATTTCTGAACAAAGAAAAGGAATGTTTGCAAATTGTAAAGGAAGAACGCCGAATCACTATCAAAGATGTTTAATAGCGGTTGAGTCTGAATATTAGACAGGTGTATGTCCGCCTTAATGAATCTGGTGTAAGGAATTCAGCCTTACAAATCTCATTTTTGATGAACAAGGTGACCAATTTCTCAGAAAAATTATCAATGTGGTAGAAATCCCTTTATCCCTGTATGTTCATGCAACAAAGCATGAGTCTAGTGAATGGAAATTCCGTACAGAAACGAGTTCCAGATGATGAGAATTGGAACATGGAATCAAAAATCATTAATGCTGACAATTTTTTGGAATCACAGTGATATAATCTTTACGGATTGTGCTGAAATAGGTTTGCAAATGAATTCAATTTTCTACAGCAACCTCGTGGACAGATACAAACGGATTCACCGAAAGCCGGTAGTCTGCCTCTACGGCGCCTTCAAGACAACGCTCCAATCCACAAAAGTACGGAAAAAATGGCAGTGATTGAGAAAAAATTGATTTATTCTTTTAGATCACTCTTCCCTACAGTCTTGATCTTACACACAGTGATTTTTATCTATTCAGTGATATGAAGAAACGTTTGCAATGGAAAATCTACCAAAATGTTGCAGATTTCCAACTGGACGTGGAACTTTTCTTGAAAACCAAAGCCCAATTTTCGACTAGGACCGCCGTGAGTTAACCTGTTGCCTGGATGTAATCACAAATTGGCTGGTCTTAAAAAATAATTTTAAATCAAAACGTGTAAAGAAATATTCGTATACATTTTTGGAAATTTATTTAATATAAAAAACTACTACAAAAATATGAATATAATAATATATATTATATCTCCTTATTAAATTAGATTTTTCCTGTTTTCCTTGTAGAACATTCGTTTGATATATTACCGTAGATACTCGAGTATACCGCGAGGTTTTTGTGACACAAAATTGGATAAAAACTTGTGGGCCGCGTTATATTCGAGACACTGTAGATATAAAATTAAAAGTTTTATGTACCGAAATGGTTTTTGTCCTTCGCTATATATTCGCGTCTTGAACTTTTCGTATATTTCTGATATAAATTTCTATCACGCGTTATACTCGAGTATCTATGGTACGTCTTATTTGATTTTCAGGAACAAAAAGATACGCGTCATAACTTTCACAATAGGGCCTTCTGCTATAGGTAATTCCGCGATGTGTTATTCTTTTGGTTACTTTTTCTATCACTAAATTTGTATTGTCTTATAACTATATAAGTCGTGGAAGTTCGTGTTACTGTAGATTATGTATATCTATATAGCTTACAGGGCCACGTCATTACACCCTTTACTCTCCGGGTTTCGGTAACCTCACGCCAAAGATTATTTGACAAATCCTATTGATCTCGATAGATACTCTATCAATATCGTTTTATTGGGTTATTACATCATATATGTTACCCCGTTTATGTGCTCATTACAATCAGTATGGCTTTAAATCCAATAATTAAAATACTTTATAAAATTCTTTATTTCAAATATTACAAAATGGAAAAAAATTAAAATTATTCCTCAAATTATATTAACCAAAATCATTCGGCTGTCACTGACATTTATTAATCTCCAGTAATTGGGAAATTGAAGCATTTAGGACTGTTCCTATGAGAATTTGGTCTCTCTATTCTTCCCTCGTAGTAAAGTTGATGATTCTGACTGAAAATCAACATAAAATTTCTACAAAGTCACGTTCAAATTGACATATTGGTAAATTTGTAGAATAGTTTTTTTCCTAGGGTAGGCTACATCTTGCCGAGGGAAATTATTATTGGGGATGTATCTGTAAAGCAGAGATTTATCGTTACAATCACTGTAATAAAATCCGTTCAGGAAATCTTATTTACGAAATGATGTTGTTTATGCGTTATATCTAACGGAAATAGTGATAGAAATCTCTGGTATTCAAGTTCTCAGGTTACCAGGAATGATAAACAACCTTTCAGATTAATAAAGATAAATTTTGAAATATCTATGACAGTGTCAACTTTTAACTTTGTTCGACTGGAATTATAAATTTATTTTTGCCTCCCCAGTTGATACCCTGTCTAAGTAACTGCAATATTTAAATATTTCCAATCCAGTTGCACTTTATTCATAGTTTTTTTTGTTGAAATAAATACTCGCCTTCGGGTAATATTTTCAAAAAATTAATTTACTAAAATTTATTGTATTTAAAAACAATTATATTTTAATTTCCCAAAACCTTTAAAATGGGAAGTTTTATTATTTTTTACCCGTCAAAAATGTATAAGTTGTTTTACAAGAGAAGATTTTAGCTGTACAAGAAAAACAAAATTAACATAAAAATTAATAAATAGAAAAATAAAACGAAACACATCAAACTGAGGGAAAAGGACAAAAATATTTTTGACCAATTACCGCAAGTGAATGAATAATTAAAAAGTCACATGTTTCCTAGAAGGAAGTTTTCTTACACGTGAGATACTTAAATAAAGAATAATACGAACAAATTCATGCCACTCGGGTACTTTAAATAATAGAAATCCAGGTTACCTAGTCTTGAATATCCTAGTCTAAATTAATGTTGACAATAAAAATATATCCACTAGACAAAAGAGGAGTTCCCTATAAGACGTTATGAAAGAGGCCAATATATAAATTTGTATTTATATTGCAATCATTGACTACAATCAAACTACCCGATTGCTCAAAAAAATTTTTAACAGACACTTGGGCTCGAAAAAAATTCTCTTGCCTTAATTTTAAATATATTAAAATAAATACATTTTCACAAACATTTAATACAATTATATTTAACCGATCTAATAAAACGCATAACAAATAAACTGGGATTGGCTGACTAACACTCAATAAAGGCCGTGTCAAAAAATTAATAAAGTTTCTGGTTTGCATTTGTTTCAAGTCAATTTGAACCCAAGCAGGGCCGGATTAAGCCATTTTAGTGCCCAAAGCACAAACATACAAGTCATTACCATTTACCAGGAGTTCGTTAAATTTTTTATGTGCTTAATTTTTAAGCATTCAAGATTGTACCAAACTTGAATGTGAATTTTTATTATAAAGTATTTCTTCATTTTCATATCACTTGTTCAATTTTCAGTTGTTTCTGGACTTCGATTTGTTCAAAAAATTTTTTCTTGAGTACTTGTGGTGCTCCCAGACACTTGGTGCCCAAGGCACGTGCCTTTTTTGCCTAATGGTTAATCCAGACCTGGACCCAAGACAGTCATCTAAAAACCTCACTCGAATTTATTTGAAAATAACATCTAAATAAACCCCGAAAACACTGCAACCATGGATTTTTGGGATACATATACATATTAATCAACAGATTAATTATATATCTGTGAAATATATGACGAAACAGGTAATAAAATCACTAGTTCACATTTTAATTAATCAATTTACAAATTCTCCGCGGGTCCAGATTCAGATGGGAAATAGTTCATTTCATTTCATAAATTACGAAAACCAGAAAATGACTTTAATCTGGAAAATAAATGTTTAATCTCTGTTGATAAAAACTAAATGATAGTTAGAAAATGCGTCTGTCGGAATGCAAATTTGCATGACAATTGCAATTTGTTTGCATTTGATATGTTAACAAATTCTGTCATTGGGAAATGTTAATCTCAATCAATCCTCTCTATCCCCCATACATACTACAACTACGCAACAGTAACTTCGTTACTGGGAGAAATTGGCTCTTACAATACTCGACTGACTTACACTTGATGATTTTGTGTCCCATTTTGTAGAGATGGATTTTATATGTATATATGGATTCAACCACCTGGCCAAACATCGATACTAAACACATAGGTTTGAATTGTTGGCACTGTTCTCATGTTGTTTGCCCAAGAAGTAGTAATTTATTTGCACAATAATCAACACCTGATCGATAATCGCAACTACTTACCCACTTAGAAACAAAATAAAATTGCATAATCTAAATAATCATTGCGATTAAATTTTAAGAGCAATTTTGCCCCCTACTGATTTTGGTGTAACTAAGTCAGTTGCGTAGGAATGGAATTATTTTTTAGTTCGTGAAAAAATTCGAAAATTATTTATTATTTTTTCTTTATACAAATATATATATTTATAAGTGATTTTATATCAATTGATATTTTTAATAGAATTTAATTTAGAATATATTTGATAAAATTACAACGATTCTAATTGGTTGATGTCTATTATTGATTTTCTAAACCAATGAGATTTCAGTAAAATAGAAGTCGATTTGTGTGTGTTAGTAGAATGATATTTAATTATAATAAAACTGTTTTACGAATACAAAACAAGTGGATTTTAATTTCAAATTTGGATTGTTTTTGAATTCATCACGCAACATTGATTTATTGAAGAAAATAAATGGAAAGATTTCAAATCTCAAACAAAGTTATACCGATCGCTTTGGAAAGTGTAACAGATGAGTTTTGTAATTTTAAGTCATTTCGTGATAAAGTAAGAAATTATTATTTTTATTTTTTCATTTATACAAACTTAAATATAGATATTTAACGCAGTGAAAATCCATCATTATAGAGAAGATATGAGTAACTTTGCGGTCAATACAAAAACCAACAGTATCACTTTAACCCCACAAACTTCGAATCAGTCGCATTTCAGTTCGAAAGTTTTGAAAACTTTTCTCTTGGATTCAATATCGATTCATGTAAGAATTATTCTGAGAAATTTTCTAAAAATTGATTTCTTTCCTGTGTCAATAAATCAATAAATCAAAAAATTAATTTGATATCGATTGATATTGACACAATTGTCGCGAATTATTTATCGATTATGTAATTATATTTTTGAATTTAATTTTGTGTTGACAGGAAATGGTCTTTGTGGATCTTCTTGTGTCTGCAATCAAACGAGTTGTTAACTATGAAAATTCGCTAATCATTTCAGTAAACAGAGGTAAGTAAACATTGAAATTTGAATACGAAAGAAAAAAAAACGATAAATTCTTTTCTCATTATGTAACAAAAAAGACTTTTAATTAATTCTTTAGGAACAAGAAAAAGTTCCAAGTTATGGAATAGAGAATTCTTGGAGACCCTCACAACTTGGTTGTATCACTATTTGAAACTTTGTGAAGATAGAGAACACTCAAAATTCTCGATTCGGATTTCCGGTTTGGAAATTGATGAAGAAAATGACGAATTGATAGATTTAACAAAAGCAGCGAACGAGGAAAATAATTTAGAAAACTATATTAGTTTGGATAGTTTGACATGCCGTCGGTGCAATGACTTGAATTCTGCCGTGGCATTTTTTAATGAAATAAAGAATCCAAATGTTAAGGAAGACAAAAGCCGGAAACACGTTTTATACACTTTTCAAATCTATCAACAAACGAGTTTAAAATCAGAGTCTTGTTCAGGTTGATGAATTTTATTATCCCATTTGTATTTATCCTTCGTATAGTATTTTCGAAATGCTCAAAAATATTTCTCCTTAATCTCGATCTAACTAAATGCCGTAGTCAACATAATCCCATGTCATTGCCATTTTTGTCAAAATTCATCACGACCTTAATTAACAAGGAACACAAACGAATAAATTGTGAGAATAAATTCCAGAAAGTTTTTGCGGAAATCTTTCAGAAAAATGTCAACTACTATTCATTCATAACCCAGATCTCAGCGAAAGACAAAAAGTTCTCTGATACTTATCAAGTAAATTTTGAAAGAATGATAATTATGGAAAAAATTATAAAACTGAATTCGATTTAGCTATTGCAACTGTCGGGCAGAATTCAGAGGCTGAAAATTAAACTGAAAAAATCTTGGGATTTTCCGGACCGTGAATCAGAAGAAAGTCCAAAGAATAACAATTCGAGAATGAGGAAATGCAATTTCCATCGATCTGGAAAATTTTCCGATTCAGAAATCACTTCAAATAGTGAATTTTCATGCGCAGAAACCGTAATATGTGCAAGAGACGAAAAACGTCGGAATAGTGACGACGAGTCGATGATTTCTAGGCGATTAAGATTGGCTTTTATTTCATCAGATTCAGATTCAGTAAATATGTTTATGTTAAAAATGAAATATAACCGAATTATTTCCTAGGGTTGTAAAGACATCAGAATGTCTCAATCGAGTTATTCCAGGGATGGAACTCCGGTTAATACAATTAAAAAGAAATCCCATCCTCGAACAAATGCCCATGCTTGGCCGAAATCAGCAATACGAATGGCAAAAACAACAATATTAAATGGTCAGGAGTTATGGGTAGATGGGCCGATAGTTTTCCAAAAAATAGACAACAACTCTCAACTCCCGAATCAATCCAGCAGTACAATATCAACACCGGAAACCGTGAAACAAGTTTTAAGCACTTCAAATAAGTTTAATAAAACACTTAAATCACAGGTGATTTTTAATATAAATAAATTAATATTTCAAATGAAGAAAATGAATTAATTTTGTTTTAACTAACTAGATATTTTATGGAATTTATTTAAGGAATGTTCGGATGGATAAATTTTAATCGAACTGAACAGATAAATCGGCTTCCAACAGAGTCTTGATTGAACGATAATATTAAAAAAAAATTATTTCAAAATATTTAATTTTTGCCGTCACATTTAATTTTCATCATATTTTAAATATTGAATTTCCAAATACTCAATTTAATTAAATTCCAATAAATAAAAAACAATTTAGAGGACTAAAAATGAGTAGCAACTGCGATTTTTCTAGCGGAGGGAAAACCTCGAAGAAAAATAATTACATTAATATATATTACATCAGGTGGCTTACGTTCTTCCTGTCCATTTTTACGTCTTTTGCATCTATTTATAAAGAAGACATATTAGTAAATCTTTGCGTTTTTAAAATGGGGGGAAACAAATATAATTTTCGTTTGACGTCAATTTTTAATTATCTTTAATATTACAAGGTGATAGAAGGTGATACAATTCCATGTAAAATTATTTATATTTTTATATTTTTATTGAGAAAATTATTAATATTTAGGCCAGGGGTGGGGAACCTTTTTATTTCCATAGGCCACATTGAAATTTGTCGCCTTCAAATGAGGCCGCAGTCAAAAAGTATTTTGTTCTTTGTACTCGGCGTGATGCTTGTATAGTACGGTATATATACAATTCAGTAGTTACAAGCATTTTTATTTGTAAATCCTCAAAATTCATGGTTTTTTATATAAATTAAGATTTATTTTGATAAGGCTCCGGAGGCCGCAGGTTCCCCACCCCTGATTTAGGCCATTCTTATGCACTTTAACATTTCGTAGTTGTTTTATCCTGAACAAAAAGTACAGAGATTAATAGAACACTCGATGTTCAAGTCAATGCTTCGTGTCTACAGGAAGTTAATTTTGCACTTACAGGTTGTAATGGTTGAACACTAAATGAAATGATCTCTAAATTTGATGAGTATTGTCATATGTTTATTTTAGTTTAAGAAATATAGACCATCGAAACATAAAAAGGTAAACATTTGAAATGCATTAGTCTATTACTCGAAGATCATTTGAGACAACATGGGATACTTTTTCTTGGAATACTCACATATATTATATATAAGAAACACTTGATCATTGGAATCAATGCAGAAATTCCCACCTAGATATAATAAATTTAACTCTATCTTTTCAACAGTGAAAAGTTGAATGAAGTGAAACTAATGAAATTTTAAATTATAATATAATTAATTATCCCACAAATTTTCAGGAAACCCAATATGAATACCAGAAACTCAATGCAAACGAGTCCAAGCCTGATTTCCATCCGCTTTCAGACATCACTGAAATTACGGACGAATTGGAATTAATAAAACACACCAACGAATTTATGGGGTTGTCCGATGTCAGCTACAACAGTCTTAATTCCAGAATTTCTCAGAGTAAATCCAATTATTATGTCATAACAAATATTATCATAACATTGATAGACAAACTCAATTTGCAAAACGAACAAATGAACCCATCAATTCTGTTAGTGAATTATTTAATCATGCGTAACAATTGATGATTTATCGTTTCCAGATCACCGAAAAACGACGTGAGAAAAGTTTCTCGATGGATTAATGATGTCAATCAATTGACAGCATCACAAGTCCCATTATCGAAATCATATCACGAACAATTTATGCCCAAACAATATCTGCAACCAATATTGAATTCATCCTCGTCAAATAGTCACAGTTATCAGTACTATGATCCTGACAGTCAAGACGATTACAGTAGCTATCCCAGATTATATTCTCCCGTGCAGTCTAACTTACAAGTCACGAAGAACGACTCCAAACAGATCAGTTATGTTAATGAAGATGAACAAAAAAATGTTTTAATCAGCGATAAGAAGTTATTTAATAGATACAAGAAAAAAGATTCCAATATTAATGAATCAAAAGTAAATTATGCTTTCAAAACCAATTTTTAATTTAATATAATAATAATTATAATAATAATAATAATAATAATAATAATAATAATAATAATAATAATAATAATAATAATAATAATAATAATAATAATATTAATAATAATAAATAATAATATCATTATAAGAACTTTTTTCAATTTTCACCTCTGATATCTTTTCAATTGACATTGTATTTATTTAACAAATTTGACTATGAATTAGTAAAGATATCGATGTTTTTTTATATCTTTACTGATTTATAGTAAATTCATTTAATAATTAAATAATAATAATAATAATAATTGACAAGGACTATCTTATAGTCGAAAATTTTTTCATTAAATATATTATTTGCAGCAAAAGGCTTAAATTATCATTTTATTGTTTTAAATAATAATAATAATAATAATAATAATAATAATAATAATAATAATAATAATGATAAAATTTCATAAATAATGATTATTGTTTTTTAATTTTAATATTATAAGAACTTATTATGATTTTCGCCTCTGTTTTCTTTTCATTTTCAATTGACATTATATTTATTAAAAAAATTGACTATGAATCAGTAAATTGGAGTTTTTTCGTGAAAATCAAACAAAAACATCGATATCTTTACTGATTGATAGTCAATTTTTTAATAAATATAATGTCAATATTAATTTTAAAAATTGATTTTGGAATAGAGAAAAAATGCAAAGAAATCTAAGTTTCTATAGATTATAAGAACTTTTTTTTCCCATTGAATTTATTGAAAAGAGCCTGAAGACTATAAAATATGATATATATAATATATATATATATATATATATATATATATATCTTCAGAAACTTAAACTTTTTTGTAAATTTTATTATTCCATAAAATATTAAATTCATAATTTAAATATCATTTTGTTCGTTCCGAATGAATAAATGAAAATTATTTCATATTTTTTAACGTGACTTGGGAAATTTTTTTGTTCGATGGCAAAATTGAAACTCATTTCGTCTTTTTTTGCGTTTGCCGAGTCACGATTGACAAAACACGATATTTGATTCCTCAAATCTGTATAAATTTTCAAGTGAAATCAAATATTCCGCGCTGGTTGGAAATTTTCATTTAAATTCTATAGCGGAAAGATATTAAATTTTGAAAAAAATTTCAGTTCATTTCATATTTTGTTAAGCTATGAAATATTTTCTATCTGATCAATTAAATTTATTAAAAAAGAGAGCTTGAAGACTATAAATCAGTAATATATAAATAAATAATCAGTGGTGAAATTCGAAGAAAAAGTTCTTATAATGATCAATTAAATAATTATTTTCAATGCCAAATATATTTGATTAAAAAAATTGATAGAGCTGTTTCGGACTTTAATTGGAACTGATATTAATATTCTTCTTGAAACCATATTTTTCATAAATACACCTGAAGATTCTCTTAGAAACTTTTAACATGCCGAATTCACGTGGGTACCCTAGGTAAGTCAGAAAAAATTTATATATTTCACTATTCAGTTGAATCCTTCTAATTATTTAATACAGTGATCCCTGTGCCGCGAAATTTAAAATATATAATATATCGAAATAATTCCAATTAAATTCATAAAATGTCATAAACATGACAAAAAAACCTAAAAATTAATTAAAAATAATTCGGATTTTCGGCATTAACCAACATTAAAACTAAAAAAAAGATCAAGATTGTTAAATGTAGAAGACGATATGAGAGTAGCATTGCCATTTTTACGACCAAATATAAATGAAATTATCAAAAAACATCAATCTCAAATTTCACATTAAAAGTATTCTTATTATTAACTTGTAATTAATCCTTAACCCCTTAATTGGCTATGACGGATATATACGTCATCAACATATGCATTACAAAACGCATAAAACGAATAAAAATATATCATATAAATATTACTTTTGTTAACATATTATCTTAATAAATTATTATATTATTTTATTTTTTGTAACACTATGCCCAAGACGTATATATACGCTAGCGGATAATAAAACTCGCCGCTAAGGAGTGCATTTCGTTTGACGAAATAAACCACTTAAGAGGTTAATAAACGTTTTGTTATTTTTTTAGTACATATTATTTTATTTCGCACATTTAAAATTTTTATCATAAACTATTTTACGCAGTGTGTAATAGGTAAGTAAATAATTTTTAAACTTATCTTTTTCTTTGTGTACCTCGAAATTTTGAAATCGTTGAAAGTGTGTACCTCTTTTTTCCAAACAAAATGCAACAATCAAAACACATTTTTTAACATTGTAAAAATTTTTCACATTTGCCGTCACTTTAAGAGATTAACATATATGATATATAATTGTCCTATGACGAGAGAAATATAAAAATGAACATATATCTTTTTATTCTTTTACTAATTAGATATTAAATACGGTTTGCATACGGTTAGTTTAAAAAAATTATGATATTGAAATAAAAGTGTAATAAAATAAAATATTATGCAGCATACAATTTCTTATAATTTTATGAAAGAGCTGCAAAATTTGAAATTATGATTCCCACAAGTTCTTTCTACCAGTTGAACACCAATTTCAAGGTAATACATTTTGTAGAATTTCCTTCATTTTATATTCATTAACATGCTTCGAATGGTTCGACATAAACTTATAGACCACTTTAAATAATTCGTAATAAATATTCTTGTCATCCAATTTAACATTTATTCAGCTACCAAAAATTCAAATACAACTGTAAAAATTTTATTCTTTTTTTATGTTATTGTATTCATGGGGTTCTTATACTTTGTATAAGCCCTCTACCGCCCCCTCCCCCTATATAAATGTGTTAATACATGCAAAATAATAATCATGAATTTATTTATATTCATTTAATGATTTGATTTATAAATAGAACAATAAGGTACAACGGTATGAAATACATAACAAGAGTCAATTCAGTTCCCTGTCAATTATTGTCTAATTATTTATTCAAGTTTATTTTATTCAAGTGAGACATCCGACAAACAATGTTACACCATTACTTTATAAGTTAAAAAGGCTAAAGCTAATCGGATGCACTTGCAGACAGTTTTTGTGTATCGACTAATTTTTAGTCCGCAGAGGTGATTATGATTTTTCATACGCCATGTTTACAAGTTTGCAGATATTCTTTCTGCTATTTAGCTAATTTGCAAGTGATGTGATTTCCAGTGTACCAGGGAAAGTATGCAATAGAGTTGAATCAGCAATATTGTATACTTACCTAACGCGAAGAGAAATCTTCGCGTCTCCTGCATAGTACTGATGAGAGCTAAAAGCTCGAAACTAGTCTACTTTTGGGATTTGCACTGGGTATCACAAAGCTTGTACTGTTTATTTTGTTGTCTAATTATTTTGAAACCCCTATTTTTAAAACCCTTGATCTATAAGTTATTTATTAATTAAATATTTTTACTTCTGGGTGTCACACCTATTCAATTTATTTTAGTCCTGGTTAAGTAATTTAAAAACAAAAATATGTCTTAGCAAGTGAACAAATATAACCGAATCCAGTCAGTCAAATTGCTTCCAAGTAAATATAAAAATAATTATTAGTCTTATATTAAGTCTTATATATAAAACAACTCTGTTACACATCACAAGGTACTGTAAATTAAGCACTAATAAAATAAATTTAAAAAACTTTTCAATGTTAGATTTAAAAATTATATTAAAACTAAAGACAATTAATCATTTCTCAATAAAATTTACTTTGTCAGACATGCGAGAATTGTCGTAGAAATATAACTTAAAGGATGCTAATTAATTTGAGATCCAAGGAGATAACAAATAATGACAAAATATAAGTATTAACAGCCAATAGTAATTTTTACATCATTGTCGGACGTTTGTGAGGCGTTGGTAGCTTAATGGCTTAATAAAAAAGAAAGTAAATTAAATGTTTCATTTCTAGAATTTCTTTTGTCAAATTAGTTGAAATTTGTTAAATAGTTTACTAGTCAATGAAAATTTCAAAATATTGCTTTCATTTACCGAAATTAAATCAGATTTTTACCAAGAAATTTCCTTTAAAATTTATTCATCCAATCAAGAAATTTAAACAAATCGCACGAGTTTCAAACTCAGAAAATGATGAAGTTAATAAATTCTTTTGGGCTTTCTCGGCTGAAAAATAATTAAATAAAACAAAACTTTCTCAAAAATTCTGAAATGAGTCAAATAAGTATTATGAAAATATTTTTTTTAATTATCAAAGTTTATTTTAATTATTTTAATTTTAATTATTTCATAATCAAAATAAATGAAAATATTAATTGTTTTTGAATAAAAAAAGTTTTCTGTTTTAAAGCATTATCGATATATTTTGTTTTAATTATTAATCAATGAGGATTAAAACTAAATATAAAAGGTTAAATATTAATCTAAATTTGATGTTTTTAATTAAAATAATTAAATAATAAAACTAATTTCGCAAAAAAATAGTGATCCGTAAAAAGATTTAAATTCTATTTAACTTTCATGAATTATTTATAATGAATTATTTATTATTTTTTATTATTAATTTATATTTCTTAATTTTAAATTTTTATCATTGTAGGATAATTCGAAATTGCGCTCATTTATGTCCAAGAGTCCTCTAGGAATATTAAAGAAAACTTTATTCCAAAGTAAATCATCCAAAAAGAAGATTGAAATTCCTGAATATCTAACTGAACCACATACCAACATATCAAATAGTCAGGAAATTCGGTATCTAATGCCAGCAATGCACCTTGAAGATAGCTCAGATTCCAGCAGTGACAGCGAATGCAATGAATGGTTCAGAAATATCAAGACTTTTAAAAGTAAATTGGACACATCAACCAATAAATACTCATCACTTCGACCACCAAGTGCTCCATTATTAGCTGGATCTGGATCTATAATGAATTCACAGCATTCAACTAGGCAAAGATCCAGTAGCAGTGGATATGGAAGTGTCATCACGAAGGACAGTGAAATATCATCCCATATTGACTCGAACAGTGACCAATCCATTCACAGCTTTTCCAAGCCAACTATTAAACAATCGACTTCATTTACCCAAACAAGGACTGTTGGTTCTGTCCAAAATGAACTTGATCCTGATGTCATTGCACAAGTAAAAACTTTATTTAAAGTTATAATAATAAATTATAAAACCAAATTAATTAGAGATGCGAAAATCTTGTGAAACAAGAAAAAGCACTTCTTTTAATGCAACATCAAGAATTAATGATCCAAGACTTTTACACGACGACTCGATCATTGTTGACAAACGATGATTCAAAATATACTTTAAGAAGTAAGCGAAACAAAATGAGATAATTTGTTTGAATTTTTTATTATCATTTAATTTTTTTCAGTGTCTACAGTAAATTATGATCGCCTTTTATACGATAACCAATATCTGGAAGAATTAGAAGAAGACACCAACATAATAAGAGACTCAATTGCCTTCTATAAAAGCCTCGTTCATTTGGAATCAAGTTTCTTAAGTTCGCCTGAAAGACATAGAAAACTCTTAAATTGACATTGAAAATAAACATTTCACATTGTAAACATTTTGTGTAAAGATGTAATTCACACATATTTTTTTGGTTTATTTCGTAATAAAAATAATAAAAACAACGGTATTCTAATTATGAAAATCTAGCATTCACATCATCAAGTATTGGTATTATTTATAGAATGCAAAGGTGACATATCTTTTTGAAACAACTGGAATATGTTGGCTGTTATTTTGCCGTCTCGAATGTCATTACTAAGCTTCTCCCATTTCTTTCGATTCTCTTGCATGATCTTCATCATCGATTCACCAGGTTGACGATAGAGTTTAGCAAAATTTCTGAATAATTTATCAAAACTAACATTGGGTAATAATCTAAAAGTCATTACTGAAAACAGGGTATTGCTACACCGTCTAGAAAGGATATTTGTAAACTCGGAATACAAGCTCTTTCTCTATCCATTTGTTCGGCTGGTTTTTGACCGATAGCCTTTTCCAAGTCGCCTTGAGTAAAGAATTCCTCATAAATTAATCTCGCAACATTTCTGGCATTTTCCCATGATTTGACTTGATCGCTCAAGTCAGCGCATGTCATTAAAAGAAATAAAAGAAGTTTCGGATGTTCTGGATTAGATTTATCATATCCGGATTCAATCATCTCTCTTTGTTGATTAATTATTCTAAAATGATGAGCTAAGTCTGTTGCTAGAATTATATCCCGTATTAAATCCAATGCTTTTTGATATTCCTAACAATGGACATGTAAAGTAAAAGTGTTTCAATCTCCATTTTACCTGACGATTTAAATTTTCAAAGAGATTACAACCTTCTGAATTGAGAATACAAATTGTTTGATTAAAATGATGTCTCTCTAGCACAGAACCTTCACTACTATATAAGGCTGCAAGTACGGAATTTGAAGTAACCTGTGTCAAAAACGATAATGGTTAAAAAATAAATTAAATTTTTATGTAAAACAATATAAACTATTACTTAATAAATCCTTTAAGAAAACGATTCAACAAATTTTTATTAAAAAACTGGCAAACTATGATGGTCATACATGACTCATTAAATTATAAATATAGATTTTGCATAATTTATTAACGATTTAAATTTTAAAAAAACCTGAATTAGCAACGAATTTAATTTATAAATATTTTAACTTATTTTATTAATCAGGCGTTTAATTATGCTGTGACACGCACACAGATAGATATACACACATACATATCTGCGGTTTTCAAACTTTTAAAATTTCTTGCGTGGGAGTCCCTTTAAAAATTATTGGATAGCTAGCGGCCACTGTAATTAAAAATATAAAGTGTAGTGAATAAAAAATTTTTTACAAACAATTATGTATTCAGAAACTATTTTATTTTAGATAATCGTTAAATTTAAATAGCAATTTTAATGGGATGGATGCATGGGCTTTGCCTGAAATAGTTCTTCTATGTTTGACTTTTTTTGACTAGTGCAACTCTCCTGCCATTGGTGGCGTAGGATCTCTTTCGAGATTTTGACTTACTATTTTTGACTAAATAAACTATAGATTGATAAATGTTTAAACCAAATGATCTACTTAATTTTGACCTCAAAACGACCTTGGCCTTAAAGTTTGATATTAAAGTGACATACTTTCAAAAAAGGTTTTTCTGCTTAATAATTTTTCAAGGGAGGAGGAGAGTTGCACTATATCTGACCAGCTCACATCTTAATATTTATATTTCAAACATTTCAAAACACCAAATTTAGTAATCTTTAAACATCTAATCAGGTTCCCAATTTTCTTACTATTATTTTTTTACTACTATTTTATTTAATTGGAGTTTGTTTTAAGATATGCTTTGATTTGGTTAACTATTATCTAAAAAAAGTATTCTTTTTTCTTTACATATATAACACAAGAGTTTAGAAAGCTTGGAATAATTTTTAAAGAATCATTGATGAAAAATCATTCTGAAATGTTTGTAATTCCTTTAGGAATTTGGTTATCTAATATTCTGCATAGAACTCCATTTTTGGGATCAACCTTAATGCTCTCTGCACTAATAGTATATCCTAAAAATAAGTTACGACTACGCTTATATTCATATTTTTCTGAAATAACTCATCTATTTTATTTTTACGTATAAGATCTGATTCTGTCGATTATTACATGAAGTTTAGTTTATACCTAGATATTGCCAATGTTTGCAAATATAAGATTCTCATGTACAACAATATAACGAAAGCCTCTTGTAATGTAATTTTTACAGATAATTTATGAAAAAAAACAATATAATTCCAAACTAGAAATATTGGACTCCAAAATCAAAGTTATAAACAAGATTTCTAAAGTTTTATGAAACATTTATAAACAAATTTGATTAAAAAAGGTAAATGTTCAATAGAAAGTAATCGTGATTAAAATCACTTTATTACTATATTATTATTATTATTATTATTATTATTATTATTATTATTATTATTATTATTATTATTATTATTATTATTATTATTATTATTATTATTATTATTATTATTATTATTATTATTATTATTATTATTATTATTATAAGAACTTCTATTTCTTCCAATTTCCCCACTGATTATTTTATCCATTGAATTAAAAAGAGAGTTTGAAGACTATAAATCAGTAATATATCGATGTTTGTTGTCAGAATTTCACTTGAAAAAGGCAGTGCCGAAAATTCGTGAGTATCAACAAACATCGATATATTACTGATTTATAGTCTTCAAACTATCTTTTTAATTTATTATTATTATTATTATTATTATTATCATTATTATTATTATTATTATTATTATTATTATTATTATTATTATTATTATTATTATTATTATTATTATTATTATTATTATTATTATTATTATTATTATTATTATTATTATTATTATTATTATTATTATTATCATCATCATCATCATCATTATTAATGAGTTCGCTAATTAATGTGACTAATGAGCTTTTGGTATTTAGAGTACTCATTAAATTGAACTCAAGAAATTAAAGGATGAAAATGTTATTATATTCAACAATAAAACCATAATTTAAATAAATAAAATTTTATAAAATAGCAATTTTCGTAGATACAAAATGTCAGTATTTACATAATTACAAATTTCATTCACTATGTGATTAATTAAATTTCAGAAATTTTACAAACACTTCCAAAATGTACCAAAAATTCATGTTAAATACAAAACAAAAATTGACCAATAGCATAAGAGAGAAATGACAAATGCAAATAAAAACATTTATTATAATTTATTATAATTTATTATAATTTATTATAATTTTTTAAATTTACTTAAAAGAATATATTTAAAATTATTTGAAATACTTATTGAAAATCTTTTATCGAGAATTTTCTTATGAGAGATTTTTTTCAATAGAGACAATAAATTTAAAAAATAAACTAAATTTTCACGTTTTGTATATTTTAATATAAATCGAATCTTAATTTTTGTCACAGATACTTTGTGATTTCTAATAGAGAAAAAACTTTGTCATTTGTTGGGTTGTGTTTTAATTGAAGCAACAAATGGGGTCAAGAAAAAATTCGAATCATACCATAATTATATATAAACCCAACAACATCGAAGGGTTCTATATCATGAAGAAAACATAAAATATAAAATATTTAAAATTCTTATTAAAAATATTTTTCAGTTTGTACAAGAATCTGTTAGTTAAACGCTATGATTAGTAAACTATTTCAATTTGACAATAAAATAAAAATCCCAACCTGAAAAGAATTATTTGTTCCTCTATGGTCGATATCATGACAAAGTCCAGCAACGAAAAATGAAAATATTTCCAATTCATTCAGTTGATTCATCAAGTCAAGATTCTTTCCACAGAGATAGGCAAAATGAGCAACTGATAAAGCATGAGTCCAATTATGATATGGAGGATCTCGATAACCACGCTTGACCATTAAAATAAATCTGGCTAGAACTGATCTTGGAATTCTCCATCGGGAAATGAATTTCAATGTATGGAACATACTGAGAGTCGCCTTCAAATTTATAGTAGTATATAAATATTATTTGTAATCATTAGGTATACTAAAACTGAATTGTGTTCGTTCATTTGTCGGGGAATTGAATCAAAACTATTGAAATCTGGTAGAAAAACTGTGACCTCTGGTATTGGACACGTTGACAACCAAAGAAAGTTTTCTTCAGAGATCTTGAATATAAAATATAAATTTTCTATTTTTAATAATTTTAGTTTTTGTATTACTTGCATGTGATAAGTCATTAGTTCATTTGCTAACTTGTTGCGATGTTGAGCTTCTTGAACGTTTTTATACATTAAAGACTATAAAAATAAAAAGTATGAAAAAAAGCAAATTCTTACGTGGACAATACTTATGCAACAATAGACAGAGAATGCTTTAGCAAGGTCTTCGTCAGAGCTTGTAAAATGAGGTCCATTAACTTTGTTGCACAATTGAGCTACTCCAACGATTTTATCCTTTTCATCTTTAATAGGAAAACATAGAATATTTCTAAAGTAAATAAAACTTTATGGAAACTTTTAATTAATTCATAAACCTTGTTCTATATCCCGTTGAATCATCAACCCCCCTATAGAATAGCGGATGAGAATACGCATCCAATATATTGAGTATTTCACCTAAATCTTTCGAATTATTTAATTATTCTGGAAGACAATTATCACCTGTTGTTGCTACTTTCCCAGCAATTCCTTGGCTAGTTGATATTCGTATTTCTTTCGGTTGCTGAACATAAAACCTCATATATGATCAAAATTAACCAAATAAATTAACATGCAATTATAAGTTATTCACATCAATGACATATAAAACCTTTCCACTTCCAATATAAAACTAATTCTGAAAACTATTACAAATTTAACTTACTTCATATTCTTCTCCTTCGGGCGTGATAAAGACTGAGGTCTAAAATTACCGGAATTACAAATAACCCATACGAAATGTTTTCACAAAATATTTATAAACATTATTTGTATTCATTAATAAAAATAATGATTTAATTAAATATTAAATCAAGGTAACTTTTGTAAAATAAATAATTGTGCAACTAATGGTGAAAATAAGTAAAATTAATAAAAAGTTAAAATTTAATTTTTAATATTTATTTATCTTTTGTTTTGTGAGACAAATATATTTTATAAATACTTTTTATTATTTTTATCTAAAACTGTAACTTTTTAAGTAATTGTTTAAATATTCAGAATATTTATAACGAAATTCAAATGAAATTATTTTTATTAGATAAATTAATGAGTGTTTAGATTTAAATTTAAATTTATTTTAAAATATATTTTATTTGCTGAGTTTTCAAAAAGAGCCAGAATTAATATTAATGCATAATTTGGCACAAAATAATTAAAATTTCAAATAAAAACACCACAGAAAATTATAAAATATAACAAAACAAAATTAACTAAAATTTAACTTTATCTTCCACCTGTTCATATGTTTTACTTCAAAATCTTTTTTTTCGGCTGGTGAGGAATATTTACGTTTCTTTAATTCAACTTGTTCTGTTAGTTAGCTGCATTATAATGAGCCAAGGGTGAAAATACCTAATGAGACCAATACAATGAAGGTGCAAGCATCATGTTTTGAGATTAATACGACTTGTTTTTTTTATTATTAATTCTATTTATTAAACCAAAAAGCTCCATTTTCTATTTTTTTTAAAATAATATCAATTAACATAAATATATTCACAATAATTGAAAATGACAAGTTTGGTTTTCAGATATCTTAGGCTCCCATTAAACCAGGAATTATTGTAATTATTATGCTGTCCGGACAAAACGACAAAATTATTTTTTAAAATTTATTTATCGTTTAGTTTTAGAAGATTTTAAAATTTTGAAATTTGACCATTATTTTCTTTTTTGTTTAAATGCTTTCATATTATCATTGAAATACTTATTAAACTTAACTAAATGACAAAATGTCAACCAAACTAATTCTAGCCACCATTCATGACCATGTCTCATATCTTTATTATGCAAAGTGATGAAAAATTAATTACAATTAATAATAAATAAAAATGATGCCAAATATGAAATTTTTAAGCAACAAAATTAAAAATAATTTAAAAAATAAACTTACTGGGGAATTTTCTGATACAGTTGGAAGACCGTCAAATACTTTTGAAACGAGTTCGTTGGTTTCTTCTTCCAACAAAAAAACTGAACACCTTAAATTTAATTAAAAATTATTAAATAAATAAATATTTTTTTTCTTTTGTAAACAAACTAACTTAGTTTAAAACATTTATTGAAGATTTGGAAAATTTATAATTAATAGGATATTTAGGTAAAGGGGACATTCGCTTGATCTAAATTTATATTGACAAAGTTTTTATTAGATTAAAGCTTTTATTAATTTCTATTTTTTACATAAAAGAATTTCATTTTAAATTGTTTTACTGATTAGTTCACTTTTATTACTAACGTTTTGAGTCAACAAATGTTGCAAACATATTACAAACAAGTAAATAATTGCGATAATTGCGAAATTCAATTTAAATGTTAAAAAAGTAATTACAAATAAATAATAGAAACAAAATATTAGTAAATCTCTAAATATTATTAAAACAAATTTGTTGTCAAACATTTAAACAAAAGGTTTTACCTTTGTCTCATACTCAGTTTTTCTATCAGTGAGTTAGACAATAGATATTGAAATTTTATTTTATCAAAATTTATTATCATTTTCATAAAGATTTGAAAATATTTCATTTAAAATATTTGAATTGTTCTTTAACAATATAAATTTTAAATAATTAAAATAACTTTTGAGATATATTATTAAGTAAAAAAAAACTCTTAAAATCTGTTTCTTTATTTTTAATGTTTTCCCTGTTTTCACGATTCGTTTTTCGAATAATAAAGTATTACGACAGGAAAATGATAATTACTTTGGCGACTTTCCCGGTAAAAATAATTATTCTTTCGAAAAATGAATAAATAAAATTTTCTATTTTAAAATTCTGGATATAAATTTTGTTATATCAATGATAATGATATTATTATTATTATTATTATTATTATTATTATTATTATTATTATTATTATTATTATTATTCTTATTATTATTATTAATTTTATTAATATTTTATCGCTTTAATTATGTATGAAATTCAACATTACGAATGAATATTTAATTGAAATGGATCTTAATGAAAATAGGAATATTCTGACAAGATGTCTCAAAAAGTACTTGAGAAATAGAAAATGAATTTCTTATATTTAGCAAATTCTTCTTTTTATATTAATTTTCAATATAAAGAATTAAATTATTTATTTATTTTAAAGATTTTTATTAAGATATTTGGGCTATAGTAAACTTCTCGGGGGTACATAAATAAATAAATAAATTTATGCAAACGTTAGTAAATAATATTATTTTTGTACAGAAAAATTATTTTTTTTATTAATATATAGTTTTGATCGGTGTATTATTGAATTATTATTGTATTATTATTTAATTATTTATTTAATTATTTACTTAATTATTTATTTAATTATTAATTAATTAATTTATTTATTTATGTACCCTCGAAAAGTTTACTATAGCCGATATTTGTAAATAAAATATTTTGGGAAGTTTTTTGTAATGTTCTCTATGTCATAGGAATTTAGAATAACCTTATATTAATATTAATAATATTTCTTTAGCATAATTTCTCAAATCAACCAAGTGTTGAAATATAATTTAAGAAAAAAACAATAACATAATTATATTTTATCCTCACAATTCTATTCTTTACTCAGAATTTTTATAATCATTAATTTGAAAGATTTGATTTGCATTTTTAAGTGACAAATAAAATTTATTAGAATTTCCAACTCAATATTATGACAAAATGTTTTTGGGTAAAGAAAGCCTATGAAGAAAAGTTACCAATTTGCTTCAATTTATAAGAACAGCAAACCCTTACCTAGGAAATACTGACTCTACCTTATTTGTGTTGAAAAATTGAACCCAGCAAGGATGTTGAAATTTAAAATCCAAAATATTCGTTACTCAGAAAACTCAATACTCCCAGTTTAATTTATAAAATAGCTCTAAATTAAATTAATTAACATTAAATACAAAAAGAGAACTTAAATTTAACACAAGAATCACAAAAATTACACAAAATTATTTTATTTTAGAAAATTACTTTTTCTGACCACTTTCTCACTAAAAGTTGTCTATAATCCTTAATTATTTCATATATTTCATATATTTATAGCTATTTTGTAAATTAACTAAGTCTGCTACTACAATGACTTTAATATTTAAAAATAAAATATAAATACGTAAATTGTTATAAAACAGAATTGTTTGACTAAACAAAATATACATTAAAATTATACATAAACATTTTATTGAGCATGAGTTACGCAAAAGTTTAGACTTTTCCATGTGTTAAATAATTGCAATTTGTAGTTGCTGTTACAATTATGTTCCTCAAAATACAGTAGAAGGTTAGATTTATTAATTTATAAATGAATAAAATTCCTTTTTTTAAAAATTATGTTAACATTCTAACATGAATTTTAGATTTAAGTAAATATTATAAGAACCTCTTTTATTTTTTACCTCTGATTTCTTTTCATTTTCAATTGATATTATATTTATTAAAAAATTGACTATGAATCAGTAAAGATATCGATGTTTATATATATCTCTACTGATTCATAGTCGATTTTTAATAAATATATCAGGGAAATCATTATTAAAACTTTTTAAAAAATAAGAAAAATATTTTTAAAAAAAATTATCTAAATTTATTGTGATTGTATGGAAATTTTTTAAAAATAATGATATAACTTTGAAAATTTAATAATGTTATATTTACTTTTAAAATTTTTAAAATTTTGGTTATAAAATAATATTTTTAACATTACAAGTAAATTCTAAATTAACAATAAATTTAATTTATTATATTTTCATTTCGATTAATATTTTAAATATTTATTAAAAATTTAAACGCTAAAATGTTAATAAAGTTCTGAGCTTGAAAGAAAATTAATGAATCTTTTATAATTTTTTCACAACCTTACCTTTCAGCATTCGTTAATTTCTTAGCTTCTGTCATAATTTCCTTTAGGAGCATCGTAAGGTTGTCTAACTTTCTGAATATATTCATTGCTACTTGTAACATTGCCTATTTAAATGAATAATAATTTGTCATCATTATTATAATTATTATCAATATTATCATTACTACTACTATAATAATATAAAACGATAGTTTCTTGGTAGCAGGATAAATTAAATGTTAAACAAGTAAATAATAAGACAAACATTGTGTTGCAAAGTATGTTTTTAATGAAAATATTATAAGAACTTTTTTTCAATTTTCACCACTGATTTCTTTTCAATTGACATTCTATTTATTAAAAAACTTGACTATGAATCATAGTCAAGTTTTTTAATAAATTAATAGATACTTCGAGGCAATCTAATAGTAATAATAATAATAATATTAATAATAATAATAATTATTATAAATAACTTTATTATTATTAATTTCTTCCTAAAATTAGAATGTTTGATAGTTTTGTTTAAATTTGTCTTTGAAATTTAAACAAATTACATTCCACAAAGGAAAAGGCTAGAAATATTGAAGGTTTGCATTTGTGTACGTATGTAAAATAAATTAAATTAAATTCAGTCAGAGAATACAAGTAGTAGAAAAATCATGGCGACGCCTATTTAAGTTAAAAATTAAAATGTTAGAACTGTTGTAGTAATTAAAGCCATTATTGTTCATTATTGTAGTGTATTAAAACAAATTTTCGAATTGTATGCAAAATGTTGACTACAAATTAGCAATACAGAAATTTTTTTGACAGCTTGAATAATTTCAAAGAAAAATCCAATAAAAAATTTTCACTTTTCTTTACTTAATTTTGAATTTCATTTTCAAGTATTAAACAGAAAATAAATAATTTTTTTTAATCTACAATTTTCAGTTTCATAAAAATTTCTTGAAATTTCCGACAAAATTCTTAAAAATTATTGCGAATTTAGAAAAATAAAAATTGTAAACATTTTCGAACAAAATGTTTTATAAACTTTGTTAAAAATTCATATTTTGTAGCAATATCGTTTCGAAAATTTTCATATTGCAATGAAAATCCGAAACAAATATTTATGAAATTCATTTATTTACCCTTTTCTAAATCAACATTTTGATTAATATTAAGAAAATATGTCAACACAAATCAGATAAAGTGTATTTATTTGTGCTACAGGAAGTAAATAAAAATAAATCTTAAGGAGAACTAAATGGCTAATAACGATTTATATTTATTTCATTTATCAAGCGTTTGGTGTGGTGGCAGTAAGAAAAAGGAATAGAATTAAATAATGCCGGTGTTTAAATAACGAAGTGTTTACCTTAATCCTTTACCTTATACTTTTTAATTAAACTTAAATATCAGCTTTACTATATTATTGACAATATCTGATTTGTGGTGGTAAGGCACATCGAGGAAAATCCTAATAAAATTAGAATATCTTTACGGTCACTGTTACCTTACAATTGTCCTTATCGAATGCATTTTGGACCGTTTTTTAGAAAAATCAGTAAAACATTTTCAGAGAGTTAACGTAAAGGATAATAATATTTGATAGTAATATTTGATATTTTCTGCATTAACTTTATCTAATATTAGTCAATTAATTTTAGTTTATTTACTATATATTAAAACGCAAATTATTTAAATCATTTTAAATTCATTTTATTCTAATTATAGTTTGTTTTATATAAATCAAAATTTGTTGACTAACACTAAATTAAGGGTAATTTTTTGATTTATTATAATCTAACATCAAACATTATTTTCAAAAAATAAAATTAAAAGTTTATTGATATTTATTATTTATTTATATTTACTTATATTTATTTATATTTATTTATCTTTATTTATATTTATTTATATTTATTTATATTTATTTATATTTATTTATATTTATTTATATTTACTTATATTTATTTATATTTATTTATATTTATTTATATTTATTTATATTTATTTATATTTATTTATATTTATATATCCAAATTAATTTAACCTAAATTAGTTTAACCTATTGCGTGTTTGTTGTTTGCGTATTGTGAGTCTTCTAAAACTTGCGTTGTATAATGCCTTATTAACAATTACCAAAAATCAAGGCAAATAATGAGAAAATATTGAATAAGGCACGAAATGTCACAAAACACAAATAATAAGTAACTTTAATCCTTGGATAAACTAACAATGTAAAATATCTGATTTTTAATGAATGAAAATAGTAATTATCAAATAAAAGATAGGAATTTTATTGCAGAATACAAAATAATGGATTAAGTTATTATAAAACATTAAAATTTTACAATACCTCAGTTTGAACTTTTGTTTTCTTCTCCACACAATACGCAAGGCTACTGATCAACACTGGATTTGTAAAACGAAAGACTAATTGTATTAACTCAATATCTTTGCTATTGAAACTTTAAAAATTTGAGAAAAAAATTTATATAAAATATTTAAACTCACCTATCTGAATTAATTTTATCCACAAGACCAACAATAGCCACGAGAGAGTTATTTAATGAGCTTAATATAGGAACAAGTAATAAAGAGTCCCATTTGAAACCAGTTAAACTTTGTAGCACTTTCAGGTCACCCTAATAAACATCAATCAAAATGATGAAAAATGTTACAAAAATTACTAATTTATTTTGAATTTCTGATGATCTCACCTTTTTGACACAATTTTCTTTCACAATTGATTCTATAATGCTGTTTCTAATCTTAATAAAATTTATTACAGATAGAAAAATTACAATTGGCAATTTTAATCTTTTTCATTATTTTATTATAAAATTTCATTTTATTTTCATTATTTTTAGAATATTGATTAATATTTTGTTTTATCTTTAACAAACGAAAAAGACAGTGGCGAAATTTCGACTTAAAGATAAAATAAAATATTAATCGACAGTCTAATATGAAAATAAAATAAATTGAAAAAAATCAACGGTGAATAAAATAAAAAATCTATTATAGAAATAAATACAAATAAAATAAGTATTTATCGAGTTATGTTGTTAGTACTGAATATTGATAAAGGGGGCACTGAAATTTGTAACATTTCTTTGTAACACAAATAGCAAAAATATTTTTAATTACTTTTTTCAATCAAATGTCAATTAATCTTTTCATTAGAATTAAATATTAATGAAATTGAAAAATTTCAGTGATGGGAAAGAAGAAACTCATAAATAAATATTAATTCAAAAGATATTTACTGTCAAATGATAAGATAGTACGTCTATTTTATGACTTTTGACTTCAGTGAAGTTATTTTAATTATTATATTTGATTATGATGTAAATCATGCGAATAAGGTATGACAAAAAATGGACAAAATATGAATTGGAATTATCATGATATTGAAATAAGCTTCTTTTCTCCAAGGACCTGTAACATACCATTTGTAGTAACTCGCATTTCCAAAAATCTATGTAATCTTTTAAAATATCAGTAAATTACAATAAGGGGCAGAGCCTAATTATTAATTAAGTGAAAAATTGAAGTTGAAAATTTATCATTTAACTGGACGGCAGAAGAAACTAGATGGATCGGACTAAGAAAAAAATAGACAAACAGAAGAAAATGAGGTATATATTAAGGAGATTACATTATTATTACAAAATGTAGAAATAAACAGAAAATCAGAACTTTATAAATTCAGGACATAAACAAAACAAAGTCACTTTGTTGTGGTTAAAAAATTTTCTTATTTGAAACACGTTTAGAACCCATTTATTGGACTGTAATAGTGTACTCAAATGAATGCCTATTATTAAAGTCGCTATATATTCCGCCAAATTGTCATTTAATAATCATTTAATGAAATTTAAACTTTTTTAACCGGGTTGCAACCGAAAACAAAAAAATGACTTGACTTATCCAAAGTAATGCCTGACTGTGAAATTTTTTTATTTAAATAATGATTCACAATATTAATAACATAAAATGATGGTTTCTTAATGGAAGCATAAATTAAATGTTAAAGAAATAATTGATATCATAAGTCTTAACTGCAAAGTGAGAAAACTTTTGATTACAAGACAATCCTTTTTAATCTCTCAAAATGTATCTATATTCTGATGTTCAAATGCTTGCTGGGTTTTATTTATATTCATTTTTGTCACTTCGCTCGTTAAATAAAATTGTAAATAAAAATAATAAATTTTAAAATTATTGAAATTTATTATTATAATTATAATATTATTATTATTATTATTATTATTATTATTATTATTATTATTATTATTATTATTATTATTATTATTATTATTATTATTATTATTATTATTATTATTATTATTATTATTATTATTATTATTATTATTATTATTATTATTATTATTATTATTATTATTATTATTATTATTATTATACATTTTAAAACTAACTTCGCACCGTAATTCTGGAATCACTATTGTAGAATCGATGACCTTGAATAATTAAAATATTACTATTTATTATTAGTAAGTAATTTATAAAATTATTAATATATTTATATTTAAGTAACAGATGTCAAACAATAAATTTAAAGTTGCTGTCAAATTCTTAAAATTAATTAATAATATTTTCTAAAAATATTTAAGTAACGGTGCGTTTCATTTTATTCAATTGTATTATAAAATTTAAAAGCAGTGATTAAGGGTTTTGTTAAGTCAAATTATGCAATTGATAAACTATTTAGCATTATGAATAGTGAATAATATTTAAAATAGGCAGATTCTTTGCATCATTTAAAATCCTTAAAATATTTCCTTTTTAAAACATTTTAAAATTTATTTTAAATCTACTTTTCTTCCTTTTCGCATTATTGTTCTCAGAAACTTTATTGTTTACAGGTGAGTGCTGTATATGATTTTTTTTTCTTTTTTTGCTCAGCGTATTTTTGCTTTTCTTAATTTTCAAAACTTTTTCAATATTTTTCTTGCTGTTGTTTACTGTAAATATAAATTTCTTAAATGAGTTTTACGACGAAACAGAAAAGATATATTTACTAAAACAATACTAGTCACCAATAAAGTTCTATATATAAGCTTTAATGTAAATAATTAAAACATAGATTCGATGTTTTCCAAAATTCATTATTATTATAAAAATTTACAGTGTATTTGTGATTGATTAAAATTTTGTTATAATTATAAGTGCAACGGCAAAAGTAAGAAGTCGAGTTATTCTAACCGTCCTCAGGAATAAAGAATCGAAGTTTGCTATAAAACCCACCGACATTCCGATCTAGGTAAGAGATAATTGAATCCGAGATTCCTCAATCTTTTGCGATAGAAAAGACTTATAAATTGGTTAACCAACACACCAGCTATTTTGATTTTAAACAAAATTTATAAAATAAACACCGTAGCAACTAAAGACATGCTGTTTTTTATATATTGATACCTCTCTTATTATTCTTGTACTTTCTTCTGATCTAAAATCTTTTCTGGCTTCCAATAAATATTTAGTTTGGTTTGGTCAACAAAATCAACAATTAATTTGGCAAACAATGATCTCTTTTATTATTTCTTTAAATATTATTCAATCCACCACCAACAATGTTGCTGAATATTTCCACTTCGTTATTAGATATTAAATTTGAAACTTTCGCTTTATTGCAAATTTCTTTAATATAATTCATTTAAATCGTTCATAAAAATAAAGCGAACTAAAATTCTTTATTTCAAAGAAATATTCTCAGGAACGTAAAAAAACTTTTTTTGAAATTGCACAACAATAACATTTCAAAATGTGTTTACATTATTAGACGCACATCAAAATAATTATTAATTTAAAAAACCATTTGTAAAATACTATTTTTAGCATCAAAATTAGAAATAATATTTGACATTTTCAACCACAAAAATGAAAAAAAAAGAATTCTAATTTTTATCATTAAGCACTAAACAACTTCAATACAAACGATTATGTTTAAATGTTTATTAGTAATTACATAATAGTGTGTACGGAATCCAATAAAATTAATAAGACACTCAAATTACACACGCTCAAATGATATTATCAGCAAAACATCAAGTTAAACGCTAATAATAGTTTTAGTAAACATTAGAAAAAACTTTAAAATTGAAAATGTATATTTATTAATTCTATCTTATTATGCTCAATAATATTATTTTCCCCACTTAATTCGTCTGCTGAAATAACGTGATCTCCATCATATGTATGTGACATTACAAATAATAAGATATCAATATTTTGTCAAATTTTCCGACGTCAAAAACTCGACTTAATTGAAATGTCATTAAACTACATCTATTTCTTTGCCGTATAAAAGATATGCCATGATATTTTTAACAATAAATGGTCCAATATATTTATTTTTAAAAATCATTGACAGGACCCATTCTAAACCATTACGAAATCACAAACTCTGAGCTCCTTACTCCAACAGTTTTTATTATAAATTCATGTCTTGATTTTTCTGCGGTTTTTCAATTATATTCTAATGATTCGCAGCTAAATTATTTTGCAATTATGCTACATAATTATAATAATTTGTTATTCTCAATTTATTTTGTTCTATATCCGCTGATAAAAGCCTAATTATTTTCCAAAAATAAATTTAGAATGTTGAGAACCCTGCTTATTCCAAATTCTCGGAATAATTTGGTTTCGCTCAATTGTACTCTTTTCTTACATAACCAATCCTATCATATATGGGAATATAATTAAATTAATTAAATAAATAAAAATAAAATAAAATATTAAATAAATATATGTTGTGGATTGATATGGTATGCACATTTCTTATGTTTCCATTACTCGATATTGAATAAAAATCTTCGTGAAAATTTGTTTAAATATTGCAAACTAATTGTATTGTTTTTGAATTTAATAAATATTAGTATTTAATTATGGATTTTATAAATACTAAAAGTATAAGAACTAACATCATGCATGTTACGAACTTAAATAATTTCATCAACAATCCAAGACTCTGTGAATGTGAATGTATTTTTAATACCTAATATATTACAATATTCTGCAAAAAGGTTTGATTTAAATTTACTTACACTGCTCCCATCAGATGGAAAATTGAAATAGGTATAAACTAAATAATTATTTTCAAATATGTAAAATAATAAATAGTTTATTTTAAGAAAAAATACATGTATATCCATCTTTATAACTAACTAATTTAATGTAAAATTGGGGTATGATATTTTTAACATATTTCTTTCGGAGCGGGACATTTCAGTCCCGCCGTTTCAGTCCCGTCGATTCAGTCCCACCGATTCAGTCCTGGTCAAATCAGTCCCGACTGTTTCAGTACTGACCGTTTAAGTCCTAAGGCCTAATTTTGGATGAAACATTTTGACGAAAAGATTTGTGCAGGTTGTTCCATTGTTTCCTCGGCTCACCTCTTTATAGATGTTTTAACTTTAACCACCTCAACTCGAGCAGCACTTCGACTGTGACTCCCACTTCTATTGACTATGGAATCGTTAAGATCAGTGTGAATCCGGGCTTTGCATTGTGCATGATTATCGCATCTTCGGAACTTCTTTTCTCCGTTTGCGCTCATTTTGTGGAAGCTGAAAAGATGCCTTTCATCTCCAAACTTCTTACGTCCTCGTTGAGACTTCAAATCATCAGTCACGACGGTTAGTTTAGTTAAAATTTAACGTTTTGCAAATTAATAAATTATAAAAAATATTAATAATTCCTAATATTTACTAATACTAATGTTTTTGTTTACATTTGTCTAAGCGTGTTTTCGTTTTCTTTTCGTCACAATGTTTCATCCAAAATTAGGCCTTAGGACTTAAACGGTCAGTACTGAAACGGCGGGACTGAATAGTCACAGACCGTATTTCTTCTGTCATACCCTAATTTCTTCTTCCTAATTTGTTAATATTGTTTTGATGCTAGTTAATGTGGGAAACCCTAGTTCACGTAAGTATGAAGTTGAGAAGTTGATATTGTTTTTTAATATGAACAAAGATTTGTTGGGTTAATATTTTATTAAAGTCGGTTCTCTCTGACTCATCTTGTCCTTTCCAAACAAATAACTAAAACCAAACCAAAAACAATTTTTTATCAAACTTTACCACAATTATAATTAGTTACTAGATTTTCATCTTTCTTTTGTAGATATTTGTTATCGCAAGGTAGGTTGTGCAAGGGGTAATCACTTTTTCTGGTACGATAATTTATAGTATTTCTTGTATTTTCGTAAACACCCTCTGATATTGTTTTCTTCGACCAACTGGCCGCTCTTCTCTTTTCAGCTTTTCTTTTGTGGTTTTCTGAAAAGCTTTTATCCACATAATTTTAATTCTTTTGGGGATTATGGGCATTTTTATGACACACTGGTAAACCTTTATTTTCAATCTTGGAGATTATTGGAATCCTACAAATTTCCTGGGCGTTCGGTTGAGTTTGCTTCAAGTTCTTTTGATGACTGTCTAATTAGTCGGTGTCTCAGTGTGCTCTGGGTTTCCCATTGACTCAGGCCTTTCATTAGCGATTAATTAATAAAGACAGATGATAAAAAATTTAAAGCAATACAGGGATACGAAAAGCCAAAATATACCAAAAAAATGAGAAACTTTTAGGATTGATCAATTATTATAGGAAGTTTGTCAGAGATTATGCGAAATATGCAAGACCACTAGAAAATGTGTGTAGGTCAAATAAAGATAAGCTGATATAAACAGAAAAATGTGAAGTAAGTTTTAAAACCTTAAAAAATATCGAAAAAATGTGTTATATACAAATACAGACGCATTATCGAGGAATAATTGTACCATGTGCGATCACTGTTGGACTATTAACGAAGATGTCAGCAGTTAAAAATTCAAAGTAGAATGAAGACGAAAAAGTAAATAAAAAATAAAGAATTGTTAATCAATGATTTACATAGAGAGTTGTTCCAGATTGGTATAAGAAAACATGTATACGCAAAAATAATATTTAATCTAAATATTAATGAAGAGGTCAAGAATATTGTGGGAAACTGCCAAATGCGGAAGACATGGACGAGAAAACCAAGGAAATGGTTATAAAACCAGGCATCAAAGTTGTTTTTAAAAATATTTATGGATTTTGCGGGCCATTTAATAAAACAACACACAGTAAATAATATATTTTGGCAATTATTGATCAATTTAGCAATTTAGCTGACTGCAGCGCTACATCAAGATGAAACGACAACTGCCAAAGCTTTGAGAAAAAACTGGACATTGAAATTTGGAGCTCCTAAGACAATTCATTCGGATAAAGGTAAAAGCATTTAGATCTCAGTTACTGTTGGAATTATTGGATTCACATAATATTAAAATAAGATATTCAAGCCCTTATCATCATAACACAAATAGGTTAGTAGGAAAACAATTAAGAACCATAAGAGATGCAATAGCCATTACGTTAAAAGTAAAACGATATAAAGATTGGTCAGAAATATTACCAGATGCTGAATTGATGTTAAAGGCAACCGTACAGCAGACAGTAGGATTTTCACCTGCAAAAATAATATTTGGCCGTACCATATGCCGACAATAGATTGATATGAAAAATATGTATTCAGAAAGTATCAATATTGACAACGAAGAAAGGAAATTCGAGAAAAAATAAATAAAAAAAATAAGGAAGCAAATGAAATACCAATATCTTCTAGAAATTTCTAGAAATTGAAGATTATATATTAGTAAAGCAAGAAAATATAAGACAGATGGATGAACGTTATCAAGGATTGTATAAAATTATAGAAATTTCTAGAAATTGAAGATTATATATTAGTAAAGCAAGAAAATATAAGACAGATGGATGAACGTTATCAAGGATTGTATAAAATTATAGAACAAATGCGTGAAAGAAGCTATAAACTAATGGAAATAAACAGAAAGGAAATTATTCAAAACGTAGAGTGGCCCATGATTTTTAAAAAATAAGAGGATGTAAGGGAAAACGATAAATAAGTATTACACAATTAATTAAACTAAGCTGTTACGTAATAATATATCAAAATTTTATTTTCAAGATCAGAGTTTATTTATGATGTTTGATGAATGTTTTTCAATGTTGGAATGTATGTATGTTTGTAGGTATTCTGTATCAATAATTAATAAACCAATAAACTCGCTTTTTAGATATTGTGCAAAGCGTGTTGGTTAGTTGGTCAAATTAAAATTTTTTTACCACTATGAAAACACTAAATCTAAAACATTCATTAGAAAAAATAGTTATTGCAAGTGTTAAATGCTATAAAATATTAAATAGTTCAATGCTTCCCGATATTCTAACAAAATATTATTTTGTAAATATGCAGCCATAAAATAGATTGAATGCTAGTCATTGATGATGAACATTAAAATCAACTTATTGATAAAGTAAAGTTAAATAGTTTAAATATATATGAAATTAAAATAAAAATCTCAAATAAAACTTAATTTTAGATAAATAAACCCATGAAAATAAAAATGTTGCAACCATTAGCACCAATTAAAGTCGTCCCTACATTCCTAAGGAATAAATGTAAAACAATCATATTTTATGCATCAGTTATAAACAAAAACCTTTGCTCATTTTAACTCAAAATTTAAGTCAAAATATCATTATCAAATATAAAACAAAAATAATATTTACTGATAAAATCTATTTAAAAGATGTCAAAGAATGCCTTTAAAAATAAAAATCATATTCCACATACGCTCTAAAACAGCGGTTGTTAAGGATTTTTGGTCACGACCCAAAATCCTAAAATATTTCTCCAAACGACCCAAAAAAATTTTTAAATAATTAAAGTACTCAAAAAATTTTTTTAAATTAAAAATTTTATATATTCTTCTTTATATTCATGCTTTTTCATAATGAGGAATATAATTTTTCAATTTTAATAATTTTTTTAAATAGAAAGTTATAATACAGTTTTTTAAATTATGTAAATTTCTGTATTAATTTTTTGAATTGAATATTTTAAACAATACTCTTAAGAATAAATAAATTTAATTTTTAAACTTTCTTCTGAATGATCATTAAAAAAGCTATTTTTGGTTAATAGTCATAAGAATTTTCTTATAAAGCAAATTTTAAGCTAAAGTTCGCTTGAAATGTAAAAATTTTTCAAAGAATATGAAATTTGCCTTCTATTTGTCAAAATGCTCCACGACCCAAAAGTGGGTCGCGACCCACGTTTAAGAACCGTTGCTCTAAAACATGTAAAAATTACCTTCATTTTTTAACCTATCATAATGTGACTGTTAAACTTGTTTTTTCACATTTTCAAATTTGAATTCAAACAAACAAATTCCATTGGGTATTTAAAATTTAAAATAAAATAAATAAAAGTTGATGAGAGAAATTTAACATTCTTATTTTGATGAATTTATAAAATAACATATTTTATTCATCAATTTCCACAAATACCAAATGGCGATTTAAAGAGAGGATCAGAGATGGGATTTATGGATGGAATTCTGTAATTTCCATAATTGTAAATCTATCAAATCAATAGATTGGAATCACTCATGAAACTAATCACTGAGATCGAGTTTTGTCATTATTTATTTCCCCACACTTTATTTCTTTGCCAAAGTTGCTAATTAAGGATTTACCGAAATATTTTTAATCTTATTTATGATAAGATTTAGTTTTATTTGCTTAGAAAGTTCGACTAATGAGAAATTTATAATATTTCCGTTATTTTCCCTTTTCCAAACTTTAAAAAATACCTTATTTTATTTAATATAATTATAAGAACTTTCAATGTTCACCTCTGATTTCTTTTCAATTGACATTGTAGTTATTAAAATATTGACTAAGAATCAAAAAAGATGTCGATATCTTTACTGATTTATAGTCAAATTTTTAATAAATACAATATAATATAATATCAAATAGTGAAATAGTAGCATTTTAAGAAAATAACAATAAAATAATTACAATAATATAATTCAATTATATTTATATTTCTTGATAAATATTATCACTATCAATTTCTTGAATTATTATAAATATACGATTTTATGCATATCATCCTTCATACAATGGCGTACCTAGAGTAAATGGAGCCTGTGGCAAACACCGATCTTGCGCCCCTCTCAGACGATAGGTTACATACGTTTTATTTTCTAAAAATACTACTTTAGAATTGGGTAAAAAAAGCACACAAGTTAAATCTATTAACACTTTATTACAAATTTATCTTTCTTGCTTTAGCTGACGCAAATTGTTTAATTAAATTATCAAAATCAATTTCTTCGGTCATTTCTTGCTCTATGCTAAGTAAAGCAAGATCACATAATCGACTTTGGCCCATAGAGGCTCTCAAATATGAAAGTAATGATCTTTCACAACTGGCAATAGAAACCGCGATTGTCAGCAATATTTGCAATGCTATACGCATATTGGGAAAAAATATTTCATCTGCATACTGAACTATAAAATTAAGTAATTATTCGAGGCTTGATATTTTTTTGGCACGGCTTGTTAGCAGCGTTCTAAAATCCAAAATTTCTTCATATAATTCTTGCCCATCCGCATCAAAACTGTAGGCTTCTCCAAATTTTTCACAACGCTCTTTCAAGTAAACTTTTCGGCTTTAAAACACAACCCTTCCATATCAAGAAGAAATCCAAATTTTTCATCAATTTCTTGTAAACGAAAGCTTCTACTTTTTACTTCATTAAATAGACGGTCGCCAGTCTCTTTCATAACTCTTTCCATTTCTTCTTTAGCTGATAAACCAGCATCCCGCGATGTTTCACCATCCATTCTTTTCTTTCTTATGTGTTGTCTTTCAAATTCAATGTCCCATTCATTGCAAATTCGAATTCCTTCGTTCAGTGAGTCGCTAACTAACACTTATCTTTCATCATGAAAATAATTTTGGAGAGCTTTTAAATCTAATACTGCTTCATGAAAGTTCATTTTAGGTTCCTACAACCTCTTTTGAACGCTGCCAATAGAATAAATATCTTGTTCCAAAACCCTAGCAACGTTAAAAACTCATATGTTAATATTCGATTATAGAGTTGCTTTGCGTTGCTTTTAGTTTCACTAGTCGCGCTTTCATCGTCCATTATGTTCTGGAGAACTTCCACTATTTGCTCGAGATATTTGTCAACAGGTTTTACAGATTGCGTTTTTGCGCTCCACCTGGTATCGGAGTCAGACTTTTTTCAGCTTTCAGCTTTTCCCAAAGCTGGCTTGAACGAGAGAAGAAAAAATAAAGTGCATCGATGGTTCCGAAAAAAGTTACCATCATTACTTCTTCTTTGGCTGCATGGACGCCTACCAAATTGAGAGAATAATTATCACAATTCACAAATATTGCCATATTGTTTTTTCTTGATTCTTTGATGAACACCAGTCTTGTGTCCAGCCATAACAACAGCATTAATCATAGCACTGTGACCTACAATATTGTAAATTCATATTGTCATATTGAATCCCAAATCCATTAACCAGGAAGGATCGTGCAATTCATCACAGTGTTGGATTTTAGATTCCAGGAATTATTTTTTTCATCTATCAAGCATAAAAATCTTGTAAACACTTTGCTTTTACTGAGCCATCGTACCTCTGCATGCATGATTTGATCGGAATGTTCATCTTCAGTACCTTCCAGTAAGGCCCTGAACAGTCGTTGTTGTAAAGGCGCTGCTCGAATAGAGTTAACAATTTTCATTACGATCTTCATAATGTGAGCAAATGAAAGTATTTTACTGCACAGTGTTTCCTGATCTATAATACAATGGTACACCATAAAGTTGGGAAAGCATTTATCTTTCTTGCACAGGGCGACAAATCCGTTGATACTACCCACCATTGCTGGTGCCCCGTCAGTGGTGATAGCAGATAGCTTGTGGAGAGGTATATCTATTGAATCTGCAAATGTTTTGAATATGTTGAAGATATCCAGACCTGATGTTTGTCCTTGCATTGGTAATATTTTCAACAGCTCTTCTTTTATAGTGAAGTCATTAAAAACTATTCTTACCATTACTGCAAACTGTGATGTATCTGATATGTCAGCTGACTCGTCAAATTGCAAAGCAAACCAATCACATATTTCTAAGTCATCTTTTAGTTGAGTTTGCATGTCTGTTGAAATTGCATGTATTCTTCTTATAACCTAATTGCCTGACAATTATAAATCTTGTATTGCTGACATAATTTCAGGCTTGTTGGAAGTACCTCAAATAAGCACTCAGCGCCAGCAAGAAATGCTTCTTTTATCACCTCACCGTCTTGGCATGGTTTTTTCTTCTTTGCGAGCACGTGAGAAATTTTAAAAGATTTTACCAAATGTCGAGTGAAAATCGATTGTTGGCCAGATAAATTTAATTTAAGGTCTCTAATTTTGTTCTTTCTAATTTCTGATTTAACTGGATAATTAGTATCAAAAGTGCTATGGTTAGAAGAGAAGTGACGTTCAACATTATGTTTTATTGCCACTGCAACTGTACTACCGCACAATAAACTAACACATTTATCTTTAATACTGACAAAACAATAGGATTCATCCCAATCTGTGTTAAAATTATACGTTCGTTGTCTTTTACTTGCACTCATTTTAGAATTAAAATTTTTTGTCACTTTTGACTTTATAACCTTTCAACTGAATGATCAGAGAAATAATAAATTACAAGTTGATACCTAATTTTAATCTATTTTAAAAACAATAAACAATTAGTGTTCTTGCAAGTGTACAGAAAAATAACAAATTTAAAATCAAAAAAGAGGCGAGTACCATTATGAAAACAAAAGATTAATAATAAATAAAGAAAATATATAAACACAAATTACAAATAAACCACATTTTTGGATGAATGAGTTGACCATAAAATTAATTTAATGATTTTTAAGGATAGAGAATTTTTTAACCATATTTTTTTAAACAACGAGGAAAGAAAAATTATAAAAATATGCTTATTATTATCTTAAAATTTCGAAATCTATCGATTTTAATTTTTTTTTAAATTAAAAATTTCGCTCAAATTTTAATTATTTTTCTTGATTTACTTTTTTTCTGGTAGCACACATAAAACAGTTACCGGGCGCCATGGCGCCCACGGGCACAGGGTTGGCGACCACTGCCTAAGATTTATAGAAATCACTGGTTACTTTAAAACTCAACAAATTTGTCGTTTAAAATGTAATTTAGATAATATTCAGGATCGATTCGATCGAAAAGCTATCAACTATGTATAAACGAAAGTCAATGCGAACGAATTTTGAATTAAGCAACAGACTGCAAAGAAATCGATTCTAGATTATCGTAACTACGTTAGAATACTGATGCACGTGCTTGGCGACGGGGAACATGGATAGAGAACATGGACAAACAAACGAAAAACGAATACGTGCTTTTTCCTACGCAGTTTTTTAATACACATATTTATATCTATTAAAACATTTTTTTATTTTCATTTGCGTATTTATATGTTAGGCGCTTTTTCGTGCCCCCTTCAGTTGGCGCCCATGTCACCTGCCATGCCTGGCATACCCTAGTTACGCCTCTCCCATCATATAATTCTCAATCACAGAATTATAATTTGATTTATTTAATACTAAATAGTTTACTAACTTATTATAAGTAAAATATTACGTAAAATTTCTTTTTCAGATCAATATAATAAAAAATAAGTGATTTAAAATTTTAAATTATTGTGAAAAAATTTATTAATCTGGTTTTAAAATATTTTAATATAAATTCTTTTAAAATATCTTTTAATAATTTATTTTACTTAAGTTATTAAAAAACTATTTTGAAAAATTTACTATTAGCTTAACTTTAGTATTTTGTAAAAAAAGTTTATAAAATTTCAATTTCTGAAGTTTTAATCAAACTTTGGACACACACACACACACACACATATATATTATATATATATATATATATATACAGGCCCGGTTTTAGGCATAGGCGACGTCGGCAGCAGCCTAGGGCGCCGATTTACAAGCGGGCGCCAAATAGTTCTGCTTTTTTTATCAAGTAAATTAAATATTTTATAAACTTTCTATCTTTATATTGATATATACATATGTATGAATTTGTATATATATATATATATATATATATATATATATATATATATATATATGTACGTAAAACATGTAATTCCATCGTTGTTTAGTCCGATACCGATTACTTATTTCTTTTAAAATTTAAAAAAATACAACGGAAAATCGATTTAAAAAAATATTTTGCAAGTTCAAAAAAGTTAACTGAAAAGCGGTTTTAAAAAAAATTTAGCATATAGCATGCTCTGAAATTTTTTTAAATTACGCAATAATTTTTAGTTTTATTTTAAAAGAATAAAGTCACATGCAGTAAAGTTTTAAAAGACTAAAGTAAATGTTAAAAAAGTTAAAAAATAAATAAACAGAAAGTGAAAAAAAAATAAAATTTAATTAGTGCAGGGCTCAAATTTTTTTTATTTAAAGTATATATAATTTCGGTCGTACTTCCAGTATAATTTTTACATATATACAACACAGTAATTTAATTTATATTGGATTTTTCTACACCTATTATTAAATCTATTATATTCTATTAATTTTTACTTGAGGTAGCATAATGGCAGATAGAAAAAAATTATCTGTCGCACAAAATAGAAAACGTAAAGCTGAAAAGAAAAATGAAGAAAAAAAGCAAGAAGGTGCTTTTCTGAAATATATTTGTCGTCAACAATCACAAGATAAAAATCGAAATGAAATGACTCCGAGAAAACAAGTAGACTGCAATTTGGAAGAGCAAATGGATAGGAACTCTACAACTAGAAATGCAGAGGTGCCTATTTTGACTGAGTTTCCACATACGAATGTGGAAGAAACTATAGAAGAAACTGAAGTTGAAACAATTGAAGAAACTGTTGAAGAACCTATAGAAGAAATTGTATTAGAAACTATAGAAGACACTGAAGAAATTTTAATTAATGAAACTTTGGAAATATTAGAAAGCGTAAATTCGAGTCTTGATTATAGTGATCCGGCAACTTGGTTAAATTCACATGACTTACGTTCTGGCCGTTTGAGGCAAATTTTGGTTGAACACGGACCAGAACAAATTTGAAGAATTTGATTTTCCTCAAAATGAGAGCCATAGAAAATTTTCAATGAATTTTTATAGAAGGAGACTTGCAAATGGAGAAGAAATGCGGCGTCATTGGCTACAGTATTCCAAAACAACTAATTCGGCATTCTGCTTTTGTTGCAAAATTTTTAATAATAACCAGCGTGTAATACATCTCTCCGATAAAGGATCAAGCGATTGGAAAAATATGTCTGTAATTTTAGAAAGACATGAGAAAAATAAGGATCATTTAATTAATTTTCAAACTTGGAAGGAGCTAGAATTGCGTTTAAAAAAGAATAAAACTATTGACCAGGATAATTTGCGTCTCATAAAACAAGAAGAGAGACACTGGCAACAAGTCTTAGAGCGTCTTATAGGTCTAGTTAAAGTGCTTGCTACGCAAAATATTGCATTTCGCGGAAGCAATGAAAAATTGTATTCTCCTGGAAATAGAAACTTCCTTAGCTTTGTAGAATATTTGGCCTCTTTTGATCCAATTATGGGTGAGCATCTTCGCAGAATAAAGAACAATGAAACACAAGTTCATTATTTGGGAAAAGATATTCAGAATGAGTTAATACAACTTTTATCTAAGAGTATTAAAACAAAAATTTTAAAATCGATTTCCATGGCTAAATATTTTTCAATAATCCTGGATTGCACACCAGACGTTAGCCATACTGAACAAATGACGTTGATTATTCGTTTTGTGCAACGATATATGTCTATTTTGCCGCTTCAACACGTCGATGGGAAGTTTTAAACGTCCATGCTTCAACTTGACAGTGAAGCCATTGAGCGATACAAGATGGGAGAGCCGAATCGATGCCCTTAAACCTCTACGCTATCAGCTAAGTAAAGTTATTGCTGCACTTATTGATATTTTTCAAGATACTTCTCAAACATGGAGTTTCTGGTAATACTTCACGTATAGAAGCACAGGGCCTTGCTAAAGCTATTTCGAATTTCGAGTTTGTAGTTTCTGTTATTATCTGGTATGATATTCTTTTCAACATAAATATTACAAGCAAACAACTTCAATCTGAGAAAATTAATATTCAAGATGCTATGAAGCTACTAGAAGATACCAAAAAATTTCTATTCAACTCCCGAAATGATGAAGGTTTTGAAAGAATATTGGTAGATGCGCGAGAACTTGCTGAAGAATCAGAAATTTCCCCAATCTTTAAACAAACTCAGCGTATCAGAAAACAAAAAAAACAGTTCGAATATGAAGCCAACGATGAGCCCATTCAGAACCCAAAAGAAAAATTTAAGATCAGCTTTTACTTCGCAGTTTTGGATAGAGCTTTAAAATCTGTTGAGCAAAGATTCACCCAAATGTCAACGATAAATTCAACATTTGGATTTCTATACAACATACATAATTTGCAATATATTTCGTCAAAGAAAATATTAGAGGATTGTCTTAAACTGGAAAATTTTTTACGGCACGATGATTCTAAAGATATTGATGGTACAGATTTATTGAACGAATTGATATTTATAGCTAGACATATTCCAAAAAACTTATTGCCGGAAGATGTACTTAATTATATTTGTAAAAATAATATAGTGGACAGCGTTCCAAATATATTTGTTGCTTTGCGAATTTTATTAACCCTACCAGTTTCTGTGGCAAGCGGTGAACGAAGCTTTTCGAAGCTTAAACAGATCAAAACATATATAAGATCTACAATGTCACAAGAACGGCTTGTGGGATTAGCAATATTGTCGATTGAACACGAAATGGCGCGTGATATAGATACGAAGTTGCTGCTTGAAGATTTCGCTAAACTAAAAGCACGAAAAATTAAATTTTAAATGGTTTTTGTTTTTATATATATTTTTGTGTAATAAATAAATGAAGTATAGTTATTTTATTTTCATTTACTTCTTTAATTATTGGGTTTGTTTCTAAACTAGAGGCGCCATTTTTTTAGTTTGCCTAGGGCGCCAAATACTCTAGCGTCGGGCCTGTATATATATATATATATATATATATATATATATATATATATATATATATATATATATATATATATATATATATATATATATATATATATATATATATACTAGCAGTAGCAAATGAGTGTGATACCCTTGTCTGAAGATTTATTAAAAACTATAACTTCTCAAAAAATCGAAGAAAAAAGACAATGTTTGAAATTGCCGTTGAAATGTTACAAATGTAAGTTTTTATAAAGAATTTACATGTTACAATACCAGGCCGAAATTTTAATAAAGGGAATGTTTCGACTACATTGACAAAATAAATATCTCTATCGTTAATAGTCGGTTTCAAGAACTTTACGCTTCTTTAACACATTTTTATCACACGACAAAACAACTAAATTACAAAGTAGAAGTGAACATAGACAATTTCAAATTTCACAAACTAAATTTTTTTCACTCGTTAACTGAAAGCCGCCATTAAAAATGTCCTGGACATTTGTAATGTCTCTTCTGCACGATACTCCCAATGCATATATGACAGAATAATTGTCTATGTCTTCCTGTATTTAATACAGTGTATTACTATATAATTAAAAATTAGTTCATTTTATAAATTGAATTTATTGAGTGTTGATTTAATATATGAAAGATAATTTAATTAGTTTAAATTTAATAAAGTTAAGATATTATATTAGGTATCCTAAAACAATTTATGATATTTATGATATACAGTAGTCCCTCGTATAACACGGTATTTGTATAACACGGTTTCGATATTACACGATATAAGATTTGAAATTTATAACAACGTTTTCAAAAAATTGAATATGTTATGTATATATTCCGTTGTATTTTTTTAAATTGCGTTTAATACGGTGAATAGCAGAAAAATCAGTATCGCTTTGTTCTTTGTAAATGAAGTTGATAAAGTTTTTGCTTGCATTGTTTTTAATATTTTGGAAAGTAAATAGAAAAAAAGTACATGAATAGTAAATAATAATAGCCATCTTTTGAAAGTCTATAAGTTCATAATAATTTTAATATCAGGTATGTTAAAAATTAAGTTGTAATGTTTATAGTAAAGTTCTTTAGCTCCTTATAGAGAAATTCTGACCTGAATTAAGAGATCAAAACAGGCAGGTAATTGAAACTACGTCTGATAGTTTTTGTAATAAGGAGGAAATAACTAGTGAAGAGGAGTTTCAACCAACTTTGAAAAAAGAAATAAATCAGCTGTATTTTTTGATGAGAGTGAGAGTGATGATGAAAATTAATATTGTGGTCGTAAGAACCTGTTTTTATTTAATCAATTAATAATTAGAATTATGATTTTTTGAATATATTTTTTGATATATTTTTAATTTATTTTTCTCATGCTGAATTTTTTTGTAATAAAAACTTGAAGTTAACTTAGTTTTTCACTTATATGTATATTTTGAACGAAATTTCAGCTATAATAAAATTTTACACCTTAAGACTTGGTTTCGATATAACATGATACATGTTGACTTGATTTATATTATTTCAAAGTTTCGTATAACACGGTTTCGATATAGCACGGTACGAACCGTGTTATACGAGGGACTACTGTATATGATATATATATATTATATAACATGCAAACAAAATAGACTTTTTATTTAAAATATAATCAAAAAATTAAATATTAAAATTACTTGACATCCAAATTCAGAAATCTCTGTAGTAACTATCAAGATGAATCCAGTTTTCACATGTATCATTCCTTTAAGCTTAAAACCAATTATTATTAGCATTATTATTATTATTTTATTATTATATAATAATAGTTATTATTATAATTAGTATTATTATTTTATTATTATTATTATTATTATTATTATTATTATTATTATTATTATTATTATTATTATTATTATTATTATTATTATTATTATTATTATTATTATTATTAAGTATAAAGTGATGATTTCTTGGTAGCAGCATTTATTATTTAAAACAATAAAGTGATAATTTAAGCCTTTTGCTGCGAATAATGTATTTAATTAAAACATTTTCGACTATAAGATAGTCCTTGTCAATATCCTGGAATTTAGCATTTTTCTTCATAAAAATACATCTAGATCTTTCTTTTATTTTGTTTAAAAATATAATATAATGATATACTTTCTTTTTCTGAAGAATTCAAAAAAAATTTATTTAAAATTAAAATTAAATATTCTCTAAAATTCAAAATGAAACACTACTCAAAAATTTTTAAATTTTTAAAGCTTCTATATTTAGCTCATAGAAGCCTATTTTAATAAAAAAGTTTCCAATAACTATTTACATACGCGATTTAAATATTTTAATAAATATGTCAATTTTGATTTTTTATTCTTATCTTTCTATATTATTTTAATTATTATTTTTTTATAATTTTTTTATTATCAGTTATTCTCAAAGTCAATGACAACAGATCAAATTGATGATTTCATTGATTTCTTCTCTAGTGTTGATTGTTGGCCATCTGTTTATAATAAGACTTGCTTATTTGAAACTGACATTTATTTGGATGTTTTTTGGATATTAAAATATTTTTTCTGTCCTTCCTTGGTTGAAATTGTTGAAGATGTCTGTATACCGAGGATTTTCCACCAGAATCTAGATGTTCTTTAATTCTTTGGTCCTGAGTGTACTTCCAATATATATTTCTTTGCATACATTGCACGTAATGCAATAGACAATGTTTTTTCTAAAGCACATATCTTTTGGTGTCTGGCAGTTTTCCATTGTGCAATTGTTTTCTTTATTTGTGTTGTTTTCCAGAGCTTTTCTCAATCTCCAAGATTTATGTGCTATCCGAATTGGAAGACCGTTGCGTTTAAGTTCTTTCAGGATCTTGAAGTCGAGTATGTCACTGATGAATGGAGTAGAATTCATTCTTTCAAAGTCCTCACCTTGATATCCATTTCTGTGTAGGATTTTATTGAAATTTAATTGCTGTTAAAGTTCTCGTTTTCTTCAGTGCATCGATTGGTTATCATTTGTTTCTCGTTTTTTATGACATGTACTTTCTGTAAGTATGGAAGCGCTGATCTTTGGTGCATAAATATTTCTTTAGTAGTTATGTTATTATTTAATCTTGCCATGAGGCAGTAACTGCTTTGAAGATGGTGTGGTACAGTGTCCAATAATAGTTTCAAGATCTTTGTAAGGAGCCAACTTGTTTTAGTAGTTGGTCCATTTGTGTTGGATACTATAAGTCTAATTTTGATAGCAGGAGCCTCTTTATGAGTTTTTATTAGGTGGTAGAAGTTGGGAAGATCTGAGTTTTTAGTGGCGAAGCTCTTAGTTAATCTGTTATTGAGACCCATTTCCATAGCAATGGCTTTCCATACTTTGTTGATCTTCATTTCGATGGTATTTGATGAGATGCGGCTGACTTTCTTGTATGTTTTATTGTTGCCAAGGTGTTCGTAAGCAGCTTCACAGTAACGATATTTCTCTATAATGCGAAATTCTCCTTCCTTGTCACTTGGTAAGTAAACGTATGGTTTCTTTTTAAGGAATTTTAAAATGGTTTGTTCATCTTTCACTAGGTTTGAAGGATATGGTTTTCTTTTTTCTATCTTCTTCTTCTTCTTCTTCTTCTTCTTCTTCTTCTTCTTCTTCTTATTATTATTATTATTATTATTATTATTATTATTATTATTATTATTATTACTATTATTATTATTATTATTATTATTATTATTATTATTATTATTATTATTATTATTATTATTATCCTATTATTATTACAAAATTATGAATAAAGATAAAAAAGTTGTGTACTGTGTCCAAATAGATTTATGAGGCTTAGAGTTTGTTTAAAATGATTAAATTAAATAAAACATTCGAATTAAAATTATACATATTAGAATCCAACTTCAATAATATAAAAATAATAAAATAATAAATGAATAATTAATAGAAAACGAATATTGAAATTAAAAATAAAAATTTGGAATTTTCTTAAATTCAGTTTTAAATTATTTCAAATTATTTTTTATTGAATTATTTTTTAATTTTCACTTTTAAATAAATGATTCAATGTGAAATGATCTGACAAATAAATGGGCAAAAGAATTCTATGGTGTTTAATGGAGAGAAAATAATTTGCTATTAGTTTATTAAAATTAGTGAAAAGATTTATTTAAATATTAAAAAAACTTTAAATGAAAATAACCAAAAACTTATTATATTAAATATCAAGGCACCTTCGTGGAAGCTGTTAAAAATAGTTGCAAAACAGAATTATATGTCTTAGTTGTCGGAAGACTAGGATCCTGTAATCTCAAAATAATAAAAGCACTTTGCTAAACTTTTTTCATAGAAGGAAAATGAGTGAGAGTAGCTCTATTGGATTGTCAAGATGATTTCAGGAACTGCGTTAACTAAAATAATAGTCTCTAATATACTGGCGTTAGTTTTGTTTAATTTGGGCATGTGAAAAATGTTGATTCCTCATATGTACAATATTTAATATTTTGAGACTGTAATGCCTGACTATGTTTATTTAAAAAATATTTTTGAAAATTTGGATTTATTTTTGCTGACCCTCTCAGTTTATTGCACCTCTCAATAATATTATTGAAATGCAATTTTTGCTTAATACTGAAACAAATAATTTTTCAAAATATATGATATTTAATTTCCGAAATTTAGAAATTTATATTTATAATTAATTATTTAAATAATTTTCAAAATCTAACAATTTTAGATATAAATCTAGATATTTATAATTGAATTTATGTTTGTTAGAAATTTATATTGTTCATTTTGTTAATTTTACTTTTTATTTTTCATATAATGCAAAATTAAATTTTTAATTTAAATCATAAAAAAATATTATTTTAAATTTAGATAATGAAATATAAAAAATAATAAAGTTGTTTAAATTTACATTTTAAAGTTTTTTTGAAAAATTATTTTAAAATTTTAAATATATAAATATAACGATATAAAGTTCACTAATTTTCACCGAATGGGCAACAATAATCGAATATTTCCAGTTCTGAATTAGATGGAAAATATTTAATCTTATCTCAGAACTTCATTAAAAAAGACAAAAATAAGATAAGAATAAGACAAGAATGGAAAGATTGTATCGATAGTTCGATAATGGGCTAGCTAAGCAGGCAAAAATATGCCATCAGTTATTTATGACAAAATAATGTGTTAATTATGGTTTTATAATTTTTCTTATTAATATGAATTTTCCTTTGTTTATGTAGTGTGTTTTTCATCCTCAAGAGATTCTTTTTATAAAATTAAAAAAAATTGAAAACGTATTTATAATAATTATCTATTCAAGTGAATTTTCTTTTTTCTATGATTTAGATGTAGGTGATCAAGGTTCGGAATAGACTTCCTTTTTAATATGAAGGTAAAATTTAAATATTAATTAATAACTTATTGCAATAATTTTTAATTTAATTTAAATTTAGGAATTAAAATTATTTATATCGTAATAAATACAGTAAGACCCCGTTTAACGCGGTGGATACGTTCCATCAAAGTAGAGCGTAATGCGAAACAGCGCTAAACGAGGCTATTTTAACATGTCAATAATGGGGTTTGGGGAAGTTGGATTGAAAATTCGTTAGGTATTAAATTTAAAAATTATGGTTGTTTTTTATAAAATTAAAACCAAACATTTATTTATTACAAAAATAAATAACAATATAAACGAATATATTATAAAAAAAATAAAATTTTTAGTCAATCAGATCATTCAATCTATTCTGTGTTTCCAACTTTCTGCGTTTTTGTCAAGAAGGCATTTAATGTAGCTTGCGTTTTCCTATTGCGTTTTGTTAGAAGTTGTTGATAAGTGGATAAAGCATCTATAACACACCGTCTTGTTTTTGAACTCTTGTCAAAATTTAGATCATTTTCAACAAATTGGTCCATAATTTCAGTTATAGTGGTCAAACTTCTTTTTACAAACGCCATCGAAAGTTCTTTTTGATCTTTTTCGAAATCACTACCAGCGCAGTTAATTCCTTGAGCTTATCATTAGAAAAACTATCTACTGTTTCTTGAACTATTTCTTCGACGTCTTCCACATTTACCTCATCTAAACCGGTTTGTTTCACTAATTCCACTATTTCATTCATATCGACAGTGTCCAATGTCTTCGCTTTTACTTAAATCCGGCCAAATGTTCTTCCATACTCCCTTCAAAGATCTTTCTGTTATCTCATTCCAAGAAAGGTTTATATTTGCTACAGCATTCTTAATATTGTAGTTTTCCAAAATTCTCTTATTGGTTGCTTCTCTTCTCCGTCTGTTTTTTCAAACATCTGCTTCGATAGGTTGAAATATTTTGGCTGCTTTTCTAATACACGAAACGGACCTGTATATGGAGCTTCTAAAGATTTTCGTACATCTTTTCTTAGGTACACGAATTTACAGTCCTTAATAGATTTTGGAATCGTCATACCAACTTGCAATGGTCTTTCGATTATTCTGAAGCCCTCATTAATCTCTTTTAATTGATGTGGAGAAGCTTTTTTTGGGGAATTAAACATAATTCCTGGTACAGCAAGATCACATCCAAATGCTTTCTGTGCCGGAGTAACCTGTTGAATCGGGACTATTTCTTATTGTTAACAGTACCTGAGGTAAAACGTCATTCCACTTTTTATTAGTTTTATCCATTGAAGCCATAACTTGAGATTTTAGTGTTCGATGGAATCTTTCTACTTTTCAATTGGCTTGGGAATGATAAGCGCATGTTTAATTTGTATTTATTCCAAGAACGTTGCACATATACTGGAATAAAGAGCTTGTAAATTGCTTACCACGATCTGTTACGATTTCAGATGGGATTCCGTATCGGGAAATACACACTTCAATTAGTGATTTTGCCACGGTTTCTGAATCTATATTTTTAATGGCCAATATCTCAGGCCATGATGTTTGTCTATCGATCATTGTTAGTAAATAGGACTTACCGTTATTTGCTGGAAGAGGTCCAACAATATCCATGTGAAGTGTATGAAACCGACTAGCTGCTAGGTAGGTTTGAAATGGTGCTTTGATATGACGATATACCTTTGATTTTGAGCAGGAATCGCATTGCTGACACCTCAACTGGACATCCTTTGTCATCTTGTGCCATGTATATGAGCTCAACATCAACCTTTTGGTCTTTCGTATTCCTGGATGAGCGAAATTGTGAATCATCTGAAAAACTTCTCTTCTGAGACTCGGTAATATTAATTTCCCATTCTTCATTAATAATTCATCTTTATTATGCTTCATCTCTTCTTTCTGCTTTTATAGTATCTCTTCACGTTTTCTGAAACTAATTGAACGTCTGTTCTAGAGAGTGCATCAGCAACTTGGTTTTTATTTCTAGGGCAGTAAACTATCTTGCACTGAAATTCGTTAATATATTGGAGATGTCTCCATTGTCTGTTGCTTGGGTCTTTTAGTTGTCCTTGGGCGATTGGTTTGTGATTCGTCTGTATCACAATTTCAGTGGCTTCGAGAAAAAGACGAAAGCGCTTGCAAGCTTTGTAATTCTCTGTTTTATGTACTGTATCTAGATTCTGTCTTCGTTAACAGTCTGCTAAAAAATGATATTGGTCGCCCGTTTTGCTCCAGTACTGCTCCAATACCTGATCCTGAGGCATCTGTTCTCAAGGTGGTAGGTTTTGATTCATGAAATAACGCGAGTTAATTCGTTTTTTCTTATAATTGTTTCGCTTTATCAAAACATTTTAGACTTTCCTCCGTCCAAATTATCTTTTTGGATTAAGAATTGATGAGTTTATATAATAATTTCAATTTATTTGCAGACTCTGAAATGAAACGGTTATAAAAATTAATTATACCTAAAAATCCTCTTAGTTGTTTCTGGCAATTTATAATTTTTAATTGTTGTAACTTTAATTTCTAAAGGACAAATTCCAGTTCTCGATATCTGATGGCCCAAAACATCTACTTCAGATTGCATAATTTTGCATTTTCCTACATATATTAACAATCCAACTTTATTTAATTCATTTGCAATTATTTTTAAATAGGTTGTCATGTTCTTCTTCTGTGTCTGATGCAATAATTACATTATCCTAAGTATGCTCTTGCGAATGGAAATTTCCGCAGTATTGCATCAATTGTTCTGTGAAAGGTCGATGGGGCATTTCGTAATCCAAACGGAGTAGTTNGATTCTTGGAATTGGATTTATCAGGGATGATTGCTGTATTCAGATTTCTGTAATCACCGCAAAATCTGTATTTTCCATTTTGATTTACGACTAGTGGAGAAGAAATTGGTGAGTTTGGTAATCGACATTTGGCAGTGTCTACCATTTTATTAAACCAATCTTTGGTAGCTTTTAATTTGTTGTCATATAATCGCCTTTCTGGATATGATCTGACGATATCATTTAAAACAATGGCATGTTGTGTTGTGATTTTGGCACTACACTCTGGTTTGTTGAAGTAACTCGATCGATTATTATCAACTATCGAATTAATTGAAACTCTTTTCAACTTGTAGTCGATTAAAGCGTGATGTGCTGCTAGAAAATCTGCACCAAGAATAGGCTGTGATACATCGCATACATGGAAAAGCCAACTAATTGTTTTGACATCGATTCGTAAATCAATCTTCCTATTCCCATAACATTTTATTGGACTACTATTAGCACCTGTAAGTCGAGATGAGCACGGCAAACATGAAACAGATTCTCTTGTATCCACTACAAATTTGTGTTTGTTATTAAAAATTAGAGATTTGATTTTCTCTACACCGCTTTTGAATACACGCTTCGACGGTGGTTAATTTCGAAGCGTTTTTCCATTTCCCGGCATATATAAAGCACATAAGAATCCATCTTTCAGCTTGTCATATTTCCTGGCGTTTTTCCATATTTCATGTGATAGAAGCAGACTTTTGATTTCTTGAGAATTTCCTTTAAATAGAATATTTCTTCTTTTAATTCCGCGATTTCATCCAATAATGCCTGGATTTTAAAATTGTCATTCGAATATGGTGTTTCATTTTCCATGCCTGCCATCATCCCGTCCGCTATTGCAGCCAATTCTTCCGTAGACTTTTCTTGAAAACCTGTGATTATAAGCTTAATATCCTTTGGGAGAGCTTCAATAAACTTGTGTAGCAATAACCGTTGGTCTGTTATTTGGGCTTCTGTTAACGCCGTACTAATCCTCTGAAGAAGTTGTTTGGGCTTTAAATCGTCTAGATTAAATTTTCCAAGTGCGTACTCAATACATTTTGTCAGTGGCTTGGCAAAATTCTTCATAATAATTCCTTTGATGCATTGGTAAGATTCATTAACTGTCTCTGGAATATTGACGACGACATCTTCTGGAAGATAAGCCATAACGTGATGAAATTTCGTCGAATCATTTGATATTTGAGACAATTTGAATTGGGATTCTAGCTGTCTGAACCATAGAGCTGGAATATTTCTGTAGAATGGACATAGTTTGATTGAAACTCGCAAAATAGCATCTTCTGATTGTTGTTGAATTGCCGCGTGGTCGCCAATGTTATGATTTGACATAATGATTTAACAAAATTCAAATATTTATTCTATCACAATTCTTAATTATTTAAACAAAATTAAATTAATATTTTGTTAAAAGGGTTTTGTGTGATTAATGCTTTTCTAATCACAACAATCATAATATTTTTCAATGTATCAATCCTTATAGTATTACATAAATTTAAATCTACAATAACTGTCAACAAATGTTTCAAATATTAAAAATGTGTCAAACAACTACGCGCCAAACAAGAAACACAACTGTACCGTTTTGCGGGGAATCCCCATAGTTCTGCGAGCAATTTCGAGGAATACCCGGGTTGAAATAAAAGAACGCTAAACCGAAACAGCGTTTAGCGGGGTTTTACTGTATACTAAAAATCTACTGAAAAATATAGTTTTCAGATTATAAGGTTCTCGGCAATACAGCAATACCTAGCGTAAAACAGCTTCAATCAATCAGGATTTATTATAGTGCGATAAAATAATTTCAAAACCAACTAAATATTTATTGAAATAAATAAAAATAAATTCGAAAATAATAATTCTTTATATATTAAGCAATAATACCCAAAAACTACCTTTGCTGAAAAAATTAATAAAAAATGATTAGATAAAAGAGTAGAGAATTAGAGTAAGGGTCATCGAAAACTATTCCGATCAGTGAAAGCAAAGCAAAACATTACAATAAAAAATAATAATTTATTATGAGAAAACTGAGAAATTTTATATTTTTATGAATAGGTGAATCTGATTATGCGTAGTATATATTAAAAAAGGAAAAATAGTGAAAAAAATAAAATAAATAATGTTAATGAATAAAGAAGATAAATCTTACTACATTGAAAACTTAAATTTCACTGCTATATGAGCTTGAAAGGTTAGCTTAAATAGCATCTACAGTAAACACTTAAAATTCTTTACCTATGGTACATTCGATAGTGAAATAACACTCGTTTTATTGACAAGCAAAAGCACAGTGAAGAGAGACACGACCGGGATTTATCTCTTTAAAGAGTGATAGTGGCTATGAATAAATTCCTACAAAAAGCGAGTGGAATGGTTTGAAACGTAAATATGAAATGCAATTTTCTGCCACAAGTCATTATTAAGAGAAAAAACTTTATTTCATTTATTCTGAAAATGAAACCGAGAGCATTTTATTTATCGAAACCTTTATATATAGATGAAGGTAAATTACAACAACCGCAAATATAAATATTGGATTTTATTTAAACGAACTAAAATATTTTTTTGCAATTTATTTTTAATAAGATAAATAACAACATAAATTTCCTTTAATATTTATACATCCTATTAACACTATTCACTTACAAAGCTAATAATTTTCATTTGTAGAATACACGGATCTCGATCATATAATTCTCCTGAAAATAAAAATACATTATTATTATCATTATTATTATCATTATTGTTATTATTATTATTATTATTATTATTATTATTATTATTATCATTATTATTATTATTATTATTATTATTATTATTATTATTATTATTATTATTATTATTATTGTTATTATTATTATTATTATTATTATTATTATTATTATTATTATTATTATTATTATTATTATTATTATTATTATTATTATTATTATTATTAATATTATTATTATTATGATTATCAAATTTTTTTTAAATAAAAAACGCTATTTCACTTTATCTAGCAAAGATTTATCAAAATTAGGCTTACCACACAGCGTTAAAATGGCATTTCTAGTCTCATTCGATATTTCAGCAGAGCTAATTGAAGGAGACATCAAAGAACCGTTCATCACAGTCAGTCTTTGAAACATAATTTTAATCTAGAATCATTACAAATTCATTCGTAATTTTAAAATTTAAACAAAAATAAAACACAAAATGGTGAATCGAAGAAATATTTTAAATATTCTTTATAAAATTGAAGTGAATCGTTTTTTATTGTTGTTTAAATTAAGATATTTGTTTCTAATTTAATTTGAAAGGCTGATTAATATTTAATTATCTATAACATTTTTCACTCATCAAAAACAATGCTTAATAAATTAGTACTCTTAAAATCGAAATTTAAATTAGTTGAATTTTTGAATATTTATACCATAATGTAAATTTAGAGCATTTATATCCTAATATTTACAGCTATGAATTTAAACAAACAATAAAATATTTCATAAGCATTTTAATTGACATGTAATTTGTTCCTTAAAGTTGATCGAAAATAATATTCTTGGTTATTTATCCTTTATATTTTATATTTCATCAATTTTATTCATTAAATTATTTAAAAATTAAACTTTGCTTTATTTAATTTTTTAATGTGTTAGAAATTTTATTTCTGGAAAATTTTAAATTTAGAATTTAGAATTTTTAAAAAATATGGCTTAATATTATAAGAAAGCGCCAATCAAGAATATGTTTTACGATAAGCAAATTAAATATTATTATGATTTTTATTTAAAAAATACCTTTAATTTAATTTGAATTATCAATTATTATTTTGAAATTAAACTATTTTAAAAAGAAATTGAAAATTTTGAAAATGATATTCAATATACACAAAATAAAATATTTTTATTCATTTTAAGTATAAGAGAATTGATTTTTCGTTCATTTTCCTCATTTTCAACTTTTGCAAATTTAGGAAAGAGTATTGATAAGTTAATTAATTTTTTGACTAAGAATGGTAATAAATCCTAACAATCCTCAAGATCCGCTTTTAAGAATGTCTGGGTGTATTTTAATTAGCGTCTGTAAATTGGATCGTAACAATAATCGTGAGTATAAGGAGGTTGCTCCTAAATTTTTATTGGTAATGTCGTACTTGAAAGGTTTTACAGATAATTATAGGAATATAACAAAACAATTGGGCAATGTAAATTAAAATACCGTCCCTAAATCTTGTAAAGTACGCAATAAGTTGATATTGGAACGGGTTAGGAATTTCTTGTCATTGTTAAATTTTTATAATGAATTAAAAAATTATGAATTTTAAATCACTTATTAATGTTATGAATTATTATTGTTGCTTGTCGAATATGAATACAATTTATATATTATTTAATTTAAAAAACATATTTTTCGAAATTGATTTATTATACTAAAGAGCAAATTGTTAAAGAAATATTATTTTGCATGTTAATAAGCACTTGCCAAGATTCATTGTACTCCAAATCTTTAGTTATTATTACATAAACTAATTCTAATGACAAAATATAGAACCAAATGTTATGTTAACTCATGTATAAACATCCATACTGTTATCTCGGCATGAAAGTATTTCCCCGTCACAGATAAACCAGACTGGGGATTCATTATGCGAAACGGGTTGCTTTTATATGATACCATGAAAACAAAAAAAATCAACAAAATACTTATAAATTTTAAAGAACTATGAAATATTCGTATTATAAAAATGAACTAAAAATGAACTATAAAAATGAAATTTTAAGTATTGGTATTGAAGCGCAAAAATTGGAATTTCAACAAAATATCGTTACAATTCATTTGTTGCAATTTTTTTCGCACAGATATTTTATTTTAATTAAAAACCGATTTATAGAGAGAAATAATATTTTGTGTTGAGAATAATAATAATAATAATAATAATAAAATTGTTGAGGATACCTAATTAATAAAATAAAATAATTATTAAAACGCATAAAATAATTGGTGAAAAATAGGAAAAAAATAAAAGGAATTCTGTTCTAGAAAGCTGAAAAACAGAAGTGAGAAAAAAATTGAAAATAAGAAGAGAATAACAAAAACAAATAAAACAAAACAATAAAAGATGATTATACTTAATTAATAAGTACAGCATGAAAACGAAAACAAAAATAGTAAAACAAATTAGAAATGGAATTTGTTTATATTGACCGATTGAACGAGATAAAGAAAAGAAATCAATGATAAAGTCGAGAGATGGCGTCTTTTACAAATATATTTCTCGACAACTGTCAAAGATTATAAAAGAGCTAGAGATGACCAGAAACAGTAGTCATTTGGTTGTGAATTCCAAGTTGTATTGTAAACGTGCTACTCCTCCCGAAGGGTTACAGTCAGTATTGTAATATTGAACCATGGTGTCGCAGTAAATTGATTATCAATTTTGTTAATCAATAAAAGTTTATGTTGTCTAGAGCTCGTTATTGATTGCTAACCAAAGCATGCTTTATAGATAGATCAGTAATCTGTTATATTTATGATTTATTTTGATATAATAATAATTTGAATAAATATGTACTACATTTGATTAATGTCCAAAAATGAAAACAAAATCCTTATTTCAATTGAAAATCCATTCTAAAATTATATATCATTTTTTTATAAATACAATTTGATTAATTTTTTAGTATTTCAGGAAATATGATAATAAATATTTTAATAAAACTTTTAAAAATTATATTATTATTCTTTTTGTTTAAAAGAAAATTCAAATTATCAAAATTTTGACATAATTTTTCAAAAATAAAAGAACAAGTTTTTAAAATATTTCACAGCAACAAAATTAACCAAATAAATTGATGCATAATTTAATGAAAATTTTATTTAAACAAATAAAGTTAATTTAAAACTCCTAAATATACGTGGATATTGCATTTTACTAGTAAAACTATATACAAGAGTGAGCATAGACAAAATAGTAATGTAGATTTATTACTGAACATCTGACAAACCTTTCAAGACATAGAAATTATTTTAATATTAGGTCTCGCAATATACTTTAAAGTAAAAATTTAAAACTTTCAGATCATAGTAAAACTATTATAATAAATGAAACGGCATCTCGCTGAAAACATATATTTACACTTCAAAGAAAACTACTTAATAAGAAAAGTTAAAGAAAAACGATATATCATAATTTATATATATATATTGTTTAAATATAGTGTTTAATATAATTATTTCTAACAAATTATAATTATTTTTAAACAATACATAAAAAAGCATAATCCAAGTTTGAACTCAAAATATTTTTAAATTAATCAAATAATAAAAATATTATTTGAATTAAAATAAATATAAATGAAACATATAAAGAATATTATGAAAATCTTTCAATTTTGGCAAATTAATTTTGTTTAATTTCCAAGTTAAATGACCAAAGAAAGTGTTTTAAATGAAATCAAATATGACGTCTGTTTTTCGGGCGCAACATCAGAGATTTCTAAAAATGAATTCTCAGATTTCATAAATTATACAGAAATTATTGATTGTGTTCATTAAAACAGTTGTTGTTTATTGACGATAACATTCGACGAATTTGACAACTCACACAAGTAGTTTATCATTTCTTTTATAAAACTTTCGTTATGCTTAATGAAACACTTAATAATATTTATAAAAATTAAATGTTAAAAGTTTTATAAAATGTAAAGATACTTTTCTGGCACGGAGTAAAATAAAATAAAATAATTAATAATTAAATTCAATAATTCTCATAAATATATTTTCTAAGACTATATATCAAAACAATATTGTGTGCCTTATATATTGTGTTGATATGGTAGTATACAAATATTTATAGGAAAATTGTTAAATATAATTAAAAAATAATTAAAAAATAATAAAAATATTAAATGGTATTTAAAATGATTGTTGCGTTGAGTTTTTAATTAAATAAATATTCCACGTCTTCTGTAAAATCAATTAGTTAAACAACACTCAGCGTATATTTGTAATCAAATTTATATAAACTACAATTTAAAAAACTCCGATTATCGCAATAAAATGCCTATTCTGACTTTTCAATAAGTCTCGCTGTAACCGCTCTGATTTTGCACGTCCTGCAACAATAATAAGCTCTTTTATTTACTCCTTTAATTTAGCTTGATTCCTTTATTTCCCTTTCCACTAGTTCTATCTGTTATTTTTAGTTTTTCCTTTTTAATCTACTGTCACTTTCTTCTTCCCTACCTAAAGCCAAATTCCGATTGTTTCTGAATTTACGCTCCCTTATATAGTTGAAATAATCGCATTGATTAATGCTATTTCAATTATATCGTGTCATTAATTAATTACGATTAACAATTTAACAAAACTAGACACGTCTTTGAAATTTGCCGCAAACACACAAATATTTTAAACTTTTAAATGGAACTTTTAAATCCCCTATCCTTAAAAATATCCTTATCCAAACATCCTAACCTTCGAGACTACGCTCATTGCATTCTACCTCATCGACTACATCCTATTCTTATTTCCATCATCTTTCCTGTGTTTCTTTTCTTAAAAAATGATTACATAACAGCCTTCAAGGTCAGTCTACAGCCCACAGCCTCCATCAAGTCAACTTCATTCTATGTTGCTTCCAGAATTCTATTCCCTCAATTCTTAATCTCCTTCATTTGGCTTCGCACTAAAGTAATCCAGTGGGTGTGGGTTGCATTGAATTCATGCTAATAGTAAAGTTAAAAAGATCTATTTTTTTGCATTAAGTAATTAAAATTTATTATATAATTATTATTTTTAGTAGAAAATAATTTAATATGAAAACAAAAAGGGTTTTTGTAATATATTTTAGAAAATAGTAATTTTAATATTTTCATATCTTCCGTAAACAGTTTCAAATGTATATTTTAAGATAATTATTTTTTGTCTATTTGACATCATTTTTAATCACTGTTTAATCTGAAATATTTTAACTAATTTTATCTTTAAAATGAATAAGTGGGTTATTAAAATATATATTTTATAAAAATAATTTATTTTTTGTGTTCGATTAACGATAAAATTAAAATAAACAGAAAAATAAATTAAATTAAATAACTAATTATTACCAGTTAACATGAAAGAAATTAATTAAAATTTAGTAGAAAGAAAAAATTAAAAATTTATTAAAATATATGGAACTAAACATTTTGTAAATTTTACCAATAATAATGTTTATTTTAAATTCTAAAATAGGTTTTGTGTTTTGAAAATTTTAATTAAAAAATAATTTAATATTAAAAAGGAAACATATGTAATATTTTCAAAATAATTTTAACGATAAATTAAAATATTGTAATTTCATTTCCAAAATATTTGGACCAGGAATCAGTTATGCACTAATTAAAGAAGTGAATGATAATTAATGATAACTAATGGAAATATATAAGTGAAAAAAAGATTATTGAATATATTAAATATTTGTTGTTAAAAATTAAAATATAAATATTTTTTCTCAAATTTTTGATAAAACAAAAATATATCTTACATAAAATTGTATATAAAATCTAAGCAACTATAAAATTTAAACAAACAATAATAAAGTATATAATTACCAATTATAATTAATTATTAATATGAATATGGTTGATTAATTTTGTAAAAATTTTTAAAATCATGAATTGTATTATTTAATGTTTTAATTCTATAATGTTATTTCTAAAAGAATATTGAATTTTGAGCTTTTGTTTAAAATGTTTAAGTTATATAATTTTATTAAAATACTTTTATTTAAAATAAAATTTATTTTTTGTATAAATCGTCATTGATGAAATATCATCTATCGGTTTAATATTTGTATTTAATTTTCTATCAATGTCACGTAAAACAAAAAAACTTCAACAACTATGTAGAAAATCACTCTTGAATATTTGATGATTTGAAATAGAAAAATAAACTAGTTTAGCTTACAACTTTTCTTTTGTTGACAATTTAATAATAACTTGTAGAGATTTGAGTGTTTTAATTATCGCATTATGGTAATTTCTGTAAAAGAAATAGGAAATAAAGTTGATATCTAACAGGGGATGGATGTGTACGCATAATTATTATTCTGTTGCCGTCAATGTAAGTTACCCTCTTAGCAAAATATCATTATCTATGCAAAGATTTTCAGATGAGAAATAATTATATTTTTGTTTTTGACTGATTTTTTGTTATAATGATCATTATTTATTGTGTTTATTATATTATTTTAACTATTTTATTTAAATGAAATATATTTTGTTTAAATAAATTAAATTTGTTAGATGGAAGAATTTTAATAATGGTATTGTACTGATGAGACTTCAATAAACTAGAACCTACACTTGAAACTCTTTCACTTTGGTTACTATACATACTGAAATTTCATTTAAACATCATTTGATAAAAAAATTTAATTTTTAATCATTAAATAAATTATTATTGATATAAAAATAATTGATAGTATATCAAGACTAAAACTCTGCAGTAAAGAAAATCATATGGCAAATAATTGTTGAATTAAAGGGGTTATGCCAAGAATTCGTATCAAGTAAATACAAATTTTGATTTATTGTCTGAAAAATATGAAGATAAATTAATTCAACTAAATCCTTCAGCTAAGTTTAGACTTTTTAAACATGAAGGCTGTGAGCTCAAACTTATCAAATCCTCAACAGGAGATTGAAAACAAAAATATATAAATAATAAAAATAATCTTATCTTTTGTAATTAGTTTTAGGTATCCTGTGATCCTATTATCCTTACCTATCCTAACATATTCATACGTTGCAAGATTATAGTTTTTGTCCTTTTCGGGAATATATTGATCAGAAATGAAAATTTCAATGAAAATTGATTTTGAGATTTGAAGAATTTGTATTCAATCTTTCTTCATATGACTTAGTATTTTGTTTAAACATCTCATTGGTTTTGATTTCATAAAATCGCCAGGAGAATCACATTCATCATTTGAATCAAAATAATCAATATTTTATACCTTGTATGATTTCAATTTCAAGATCTTCACTACTCTGATAATTTGATGGTGAATCATCTTTGGATGACCAACAGTTATTATTTTACGTTTTTGTAACGACATTAAATTTGAATAAAAATGGGATGGATGTGTGATAAAACTTTATTAATTCAAAAATTTAATATAAATTCCAATTAATAAAAAATTGCATGATTCTCACTGTTATCTACAAATGGATAAAATTTAACAAACTTAATTTTTTACATAATTTTAATTTAAATAATTTTTTAAAATAATAAATTATTATCAGAAAGAATAAAACTTTTTGGAAGTATCTATATATGTAATTTTTACATGTATAAGATCCTTAAAAATACCTAAGCTACGTTTCATTTACTTCTGAATACTTGCCTACACAATCCTCTGACTATGACATAAGTACTACAACTTTGATTGATTAGATTTTCAGACTGTTTTTTCCATTTACTTCTAAAGACGATTTGCGTTCACAAGGTAATCTAAATTCATACAGCTGGAATGGGACATACTGAAGGAATGAATAATTTAATGAACAACCTCAAATAAATAAATCAAAAATTCTTTTGTGTTGGTTTATCTTAAGCTGTTAGTTTTTTGCGAGTAGTTTTGCCATCAAACAGATATTCTTCAAGAGCAGATAAAATAATATTAGGAGAACCATATGTCTACTATATGTCTTTCTATTTCTGTAATTCCATTAAAGCAACATTGCATTATATATAGATCAGACAAGGCAAACTGCAGTTGTCATTTCCAAGGTTAGTGCGGCAAATTAAGCTCACCTAAAATGGTACCAAGAAATCAAAAATACAATACACAGTTTTGAAAAAAGTAAATTGGGCATTACTAAATTAAAAGAATGTTCAGCTAAATAATCTGTAAATCGTCTGGTTTGGCTGACATTGAATTCAAAAATATCATAAACAAGAATAAGTCCATTTTTGTTTCTACTTCCAATGTGACATAATTAAAAATCAGATACTGTACTTATTTCTGTTCCTTTGAGGGTATTAATACTTGCATCGTTAAAAGCTTCTAAATTTAGCGAAAATGAATGCCATTTCTTCCTGAGTGGCGTAGATATAAGTAAATTAACATTTTCTGAATATAAAGCATCTAGATTTAAATAATCTGCATCTGAACTCATACAGCATACAACACGAAGATTAGGTTTTCCATTAAAAATAAGAACATAAATTATATGGTCTTTAAGATTATTATTAACTCTTAATTCTGAAACATTTATGAAGTTGTATAATTCTTCTAAAACTCGATTTTTGAAAGATTCAAAAATTAAATAACCAAGTTCAATTAACAAGAAAGGTTTCAAATAATTAGACATTGAGATTGAAATAAGTTGACATATTCTTTATTTAAATTTTAAAATACAAAACAAATAATAAATAATATTTAAACAAACCTATAAATAAAGTTTATTTAAAGCTTATTCAATTTTTTTAATTAATGGAACATTCCATTTGGTGCATGACCACCCACGGAAGACCACCACACAAAAATGAAAAATCACTGGGAAGTTTTATAAATTTTGCATGAATTTTAAATTTGATTTCCATTTGAATTCTATTTTTATAAATAACATATATAATGAATTTCCTTCCTTTCATTGTTGAGTTTGGTGATTTTTTAATTTCCTAATTTTTTTGAAAAACTTTAATTTTATTAAATATAATTGAAGTTTCTTATTTTTTACATAAATCTTTGCACTACGCGATGGTGAAAGTTGTTAAAGTATTGAAAATTTGATGTTTTTAACTTTTTAACTGATTTTCATATCTCGTTTTTAATTTAAACAATTGTTGTTATGAAATAATTTTAAAAGTTGACAATTAATTTAAATTAATTTTGCTGGTTTATAATACATAAGAATAAATGTAAATAAATTCAATAAATCATTCGTTATAATTTGCTATTATGTTTATTATGTCACAATTATTATTATTATTATTATTATTATTATTATTATTATTATTATTATTATTATTATTATTATTATTATAATTATTATTATTATTATTATTATTATTATTATTATTATTATTATTATTATTACAAAAATGCATTAACCTGTTTTTCTAGCTGATCAAGAGTTTTGGTAGCCTTGGAATCCCACTGATTACAGTAAAACTAAACGAAAATAATAATGGATCTAATCAGTTCATAAAAATAAATCAAACTGTCAAGTAAGCATTGAACATTGAGTTTTCATCGTCAAATATAGGCAGGAAAATTCCTAGTGTCATAAATTTAAAGAGTAATATTTATTTAAATATTATTAAAATTTATAAATATAAACATGAATTCCTATAGTAAATTTAGTGTATTTACCTAAAAGGTTGTAAAATTAAAAAAAAACCTTTTAAAGGTTTTTGACTGTAATTCCATTTCAGATGAAAACAAAATATTACCATGTTTATAACGATATACAAACATGAATTTATTATGCCAAATTCAGAAATAATGAAAAAATATAACATCTCCAATAAAACCGTTTTCAATATTGAAAAGTTATGCAAAATTTTTCATATTTTTTTTTCAAAATTTGTTCGAATTTGTTTTGATTGTTATTTTTATTTTACAAAATTTAACTGTCAAAATATTTGTGTAAATCTTTCCTAATTTTCATATTTACTCTTATATGAATTTTATTTCCAGGTGTTAATAAAGAACCAATTAACCTTTGTCCATTGTGAATAATTATGACAACAACAATTGATCACCTACACAAATAACACATTTTGGTTTATTTCCATTTTCATGATGTTCACCATGATTTATTTATTGTAATAATTATTAATTGTTACAAATTCACTCCAGCCGTCCAAGCTAAATTAATTAAAAAACTAAGTAAATGGAAAATTAATTATAACCTAATTATGTAATTTGAAAATATTATCGAAAGATTTAATCCTTTGACACGTGTAAAAAGGAATTTAATATAGTTTGATTAAAATTGGTCTAATCAAGCTGAAGGTTCATCAACTAGTGTTAACCTGGTCAGGTTAATTTCTTGAAATTACACAAGGGGGTTCCTTAATATTTTACATCTATTTACTTCCCAATTTATTTCCCACATTTGATTGATATTTGTTAGATTCTAATCAAAATTATTCGGTTATTTTATTTGAAATTGACTGATTAATTCTTAATTAATTATTATCATAACTAAAAAATAATTATTAAATTAACTAATAAAAGTAAAAAAGTTATTTATAAATTTATCATGACATTTATGTTCAATTAAAATTTAAGGAGCACAATCTTAACGATTTAAAAAATCTAGAAAATAATTCAAAATTTCTAATTTGATTTATTTGAAATTTACTAAAATATTTCACAAATTACTTTTTGTCACTAATTTCAGTTTTCACCAGATTTTTAATCAAATTAAACATGGTTTACTTCTCTCCAAAAATACAACACATGTCAAATAATTTAATTGAATTCAACAGATATAATGCATAAAATTATTTATTTTATTTTTCAATCTGATTTAGAATGTTAAGATTTTTTAGGTTTTCGTATTTTGTTAACTGATTTCTTTTTAAAATTATTTTTTGTTTTAATGTCCAAGTTATTAATTTTGGCTGTTGTTAGAGGTAATCATTTTCTCTTCATTGATTTCTGTGCTGATAAAAAGTTAATCAATAATAAAATTTATTTCAAAATAAAAAACTGATAATTAAAACAATATAATTGAAATAAATACGATAATATTTGAAAGATGTTAAGAGAATTTTAGTTTTAAAAATTAATTAATTTATTTAACTGAGTTTTTTAAAAAAAATTAATTATACAATTTTTTAATTCTCATTTTACCTTTACACTTCAAAATACATTAATTTTCAATGTAAAATAAAATTTATTATTAAGAAATAACACTAAAATTTGTTATTTGTCCTTTTCGTTTTATCGTTTGTAAAACGCCAGAGTTATTTTACATGATATATTGCAAATGCAAAATAATTAGAAAAATGTTTAAAATTGGATAAATCTAAACATATAGTTTCATTTTAAACAACACTTGATAGAGGTAAAGTCGAAAATTTGTGTTGTTTAGAATTTAATTTTTAATCATTTTTCAAAATAAAATAAATGAAATATCATAAAAAAATAAATCAGATCAAATGTAACCAAAACAATGAAAAAATATAATTATTAGTGTTTGAAATGTAACAATTTCTCTATAAACATTATTATTAATATGTATTAAAATAAAAATACAAATTTGATAGTTCCCAGCTTGAATAATATTTAAAAAAATCACACACACACACACACACACATATATATATATATATATATATATATATATATATATATATATATATATTCCCACAAAAAATTCCACGAAATTCATTATTTAGATGAACGACAAATTAAGATAATTATTCCAAAACTAAATTTTTCTTAATATATTTTCATTTTTGCTTATGTTGTATTCTTGCCTTTTTTAATATATGGGATTTTTAAACATACATAATTTCCTCTTCCATTAACCATCACAATTGCATGTTTTATATGTTTTTTGATTTTTGAAACCTTTTAAGGACACCCGATTACTTATTATTTTGTCATTAAACTTTCTAAAATAATATGTATTATAATTCACAATTAAATTTAGAAATTTTCTATTATTATAAGCAATCATTCATTTCGTCGTTTCCTCATCAGTTGGATATATTCCTTATTATTCGTATTTTGTGATTTAAGATTTTAATGAAATTAGTAATCACAGTGAGATTTAGTTACATATTTTAAGAAAGAATAATTGTACAAACTTTATACAGATATTTAGGTTTCATACTATATTTCTATACGAACTTAAGCTTTCATAAAAATATTATTTTTTAAATTAGGTAGCGCGTACATTTTCGGCCATATGATATTATTAGAATTTAATCTATACAATTGAGTGGTTGGAAATTAAAATATATGTAACGACTTTCTTATCCAATCCCTAATATACGTTGGTTATTACTACACCGTCTACAATGAATAAACGCATCTATAATATAAGTTTGTGTGTGCAATAATTTTATATGTGACGCATCATTTGTGATCATTTGTGATCATTTGTGATCATTTGTAAGTTTATTTACCTTTTTACATTTAACACATTTATTTTAGCCATTTTAGAAATGGCTTTCAAGTAATTTTTTTTCATTTAAAGTAAACTTTAAGGCTTGGATTTCGATCAATATAATTATGAAATCATTATTCCAGCTCTTAAATATTAGCAATTTAGTAATAAAATTTTAGAAATATTTCGATAAAACTCGAGTTCTATTAATTTTAAAGTAATTAATTGACCAATATAATTTATTAATCTACAAAGAGTTTATTTTTTACAAAACGGTGAACTTTCCAAATTTTTATAATTTTCTTTTTTCAGCTCACTTTCCAGAGCCTCATTAATTAAATTGAATCTTTTTTTGAGGGAAATATTCATTTTTAAATTCAGGTTCATAAAATTTACGATTTCCTAGTTTTTTTTCCCAACATCAACATCGGGAGAGAAAGTTCATAAAACAATTTCAGGATAATGTGAAACACTAAAATTCTATTAGATATATTAACAATTGAAGATAAATCTTACGAAATTATGTCATAGTTGAGTTTTCAGAATTTTGGTCAAAGTTTTTTTTTTTCTATAGTGTGTTTATTCATTACAACAGTTCTACATATCGAAATTTCGCATGCATTTTTTACTATGTGTTGTGTTTCTGAGTATCAGTTTATTTTTTCTACCTCTTTCTCACTTTCTATATTAAATGCTTTTATTTATTGAAACGCTAAAAATCAACACATAGGTAAGTTTGTGTGTTTATATAGTATAAACTTATTGATTATTTTTAACATTATTGATGCGTTTGTTCATTGCCAACGGATGTAACCAAAAAACGTTGGTAGATAAAAACATGTAAATAAAACATCCTAGTCGATTGAACCCCGTACAGTGCCATCACACTGTCCATATTCCATGTAGAAAATATCCAATATATTTTAACGCTGTGAACAATCCACGATGTATTCAGAGTCAGTATAAATCAACACGCTCAAAACACGCTACTGCTTGGCAGGTTTCGGCATATATTAAGAAGCTATATCACACCGATTGACTTTTTTCGATAACATTTATTCAAAACCTCTGGGATTCAAACGGTTAAGAGGAATTTCCAGTTGCCCGTGAATAATATTTTTATACAAACATTTTCTAGTGCAAACTTATAAAAATTCAAAATTTAATTTAAAATAAATTTAAACATTAATAATAATGATATTAAGTTTGTTAACCTTAAATACATTTAAAAAAATGGTCATCAAAAATAAGATCAAATTCTTGACGGAGGCTTTATTAACTATTATTATCATTATAAAATGATGATTGCTTGGTAGCAGCATTTATTATTTAAAACAATAAAATGATAATTTAAGCCTTTTGCTGCAAATAATGTATTTAATGAAAGAATTTTCGACTATACGATAGTCCTTGACAAGGACTATCGTATAGTCGAAAATTCTTTCATTAAATAAATTATTTGCAGCAAAAGGCTTAAATTATCATTTTATTGTTTTATTATTATCATTATTATTATTATTATTATTATTATTATTATTATTATTATTATTATTATTATTATTATTATTATTATTATTATTATTATTATTATTATTATTATTATTATTATTATTATTATTATTATTAGTATACATCTCTTTAAATTATTCCTAATAAAAGGATTTATATGCAAACCATAATTTGATCCAGCTCTTTCTTTAAAAAGATTTGCATAGACAGATTTATCCATTTGTTTGGATGTCAGTATCAGTTTTCCTTTATGATCTGGCAGATTTCTACAAAATAAAATAACCGATTCAAATTGAACATTTCAACCCACATTTTCCAGATACTCGAATGTGTGTGATTAAGGTGATTTGAAACAGATTTGAATTCCCAAAGGATTTTTATTTTTTCCTGTATAAAAAAATAAAATTATCAACAGTTATCAACAGTTCTAGATTAGAACATTCAAGTTAGAAAGAAATTAGTTAGACTTTGTTGTGACGATTATTGCAATTTTTCACATAGTAGATATATAACATAATAATAATACAGTATTTCCACAGGTTAAAATATTTCATATGCTTTTTATTTTATATTCTTAATCTTATTTAGAAAATGTTGACATAACAAGAGTAAACATATTCATTAGCATTTAATTCTAAAGAGTCATTGAAACAAAAATAATTAAAAAAACATTTAAATTAATCCATTTACCTTCTATATAGTTAAAACGAAAAAGGTGCCCAGGACCATTATTTTAGCCTTTATACTTTAAATATTAAAAAATAGTAATAAACATCTAATAGTTTCATTGTTAGTTCTTTGATTTTATTAACACAAGATTTTTGATATGTCTAAAATTTATGTTGAATAAATTAAAAACCAATATATAGTCAGAAATGTAGAAAAAGAAATTGATAATCATGCTAATAGATGAATGGTGAAAAGGATTAAGGATTGTATATTAATTACTCTAAATCTAAATTTTCATTTGCTCTTTTATGTTTTAAAAAATATTTTAATTTCTTATTTAAGAATTAGAAAGTGTATTTTTTAAAATTATTTATCTCACTGAACCACATTCGAAAAAATCGGGAATCCACTTTTATCTTTGACATAAATGATTTACATAAAATGACATTTAATTTTAAAGTTTGTTTTAACTTACTGAAATTGAAAATATTTTAATTTTAACATTTCCTATTTTTATTTTACTTGAATTTAAATTAGAATTAAAAATGAAATAAAAATTAAAAGAGAAAACATTTGAAAATTGTTTTTCAATTGATAAATAAATTTCAACTTCCGAAACTTTCCTAATGAGGAAGGAAAATGTCAGTCCTTATTGTTTAAATTATTTAGCCTGAAGAACATTTTATGAGAAATTTAATGTAATAATAAAAATGAAACTCTGCATTATTACTACTTTAGCATTAATATCTCATTAATTGACTAAGTTTTACCAATGACTGAACCTGATATTGTGACCACCGAGAAAGAAGTTGCAACAATTCAATAGGTTCTTAGAAACACAAAACACAAGAACAATCATAAAAAAATACATTGAAATTAATTCAAATTTTATAGACAAATACAAAATTGCATATATTATCTGCCAATATTTTGTTTTATATTTATATTTAGCCATGGCGTTTCTTCATCACTTAAATCATGTATAGAACTTAGATCCCATCTAAAGATTCAACGAGGGCATTTTTTTGGAAAGGACATTTTCCAACAAAAAATTAACTTTTTATCTAATTGAAAGTTTTTGAATGATTATTTTTCAATATGATAGTTCTTTTAGGAAAGATGCATGTAATTTTTATATAATTTAAAATGTTGTCGAACATATATGAGAAAAAATTAAAAAGTCCATTCGTGTATTAATATCAGTAGTGTTTTAAAATAATAAAATTAATTGTGTATGTAAGAATGATGAGCCAAACTTTATGTTAGTATTGCTGTACTCGGAAGGTTGTACAGGTTATAAATGAAAAATAAGCAAACATTTGGACAATTTAAATTAAAAGATCGTTTAAATTCGAATGAAATACGCAACATGTTTAATAATAAATCTAAAACTCCGATTTAATTGTGTTTAGATCTTGTTTATCAATTTATCTGTAATGGATGTTAAACAATATACATCAGAAAGATTTACCGTCATTTCTGTACTCGAGTTCTTGAACATGGTTGACTGAAGAGATTAACCAAAATATTAGCGCACAATAACAATTCTATGTGCAAATAAGGTATGTATAAAATGTTATTAAATTTTTTTAATTATTGATATGTGATGTCTTGTTAATAAAGTCATTGATACAAAATTTAATGTGCGAAATGCTATGAACACTTATTTTAATAATTTAATAATTTGGTGTTAAATTGAGAGTATTTGGATTATTATTTTCTAATGGCGATTTTAATAATATATTAAAACTAATAATAAATTATACACATATATTAATATATTGTTCGTTCGCTATGCTTCTTACCATTATTCCTTTTTAGAGCTTGTGAATATTCTTTTGTCTAAATAAACCTTCATTTATGATCGCTAAATGTTAGAAATGGGGATTCCCCTTAATTTTGAATCATATTTTCTTAAAATTTATATAAACATCACTTTAAGCAAAAATTTTGGCTTGCAATAATCCAGTTTGGCAGTGAGTGATTACGTTGACATATTTTTAAATTACTCTACTGCTTCATGTGTACTTGGATTTAATTCAAATTTCATATGATAAATATAAATAATAGAATGACACTTGGGAATTGTTTAAATTAACATATTTAATCTACAACATTCATAAATATAATTGGAAAATATTTTGAAGTGATTATTATCTTTATTATTTTTCAAGTAATTTTCTATCTTAGTATTACGTTAATTTTAAAAATTATTAATATTATTTTATTACTGTTATAATAATAATAAACTCAATTTCATAACAATATCATCGTATTAATATCTAATATATTAATATCTAATTTATATATATATATATATATATATATATATATATATATATATATATATATATATATATATATATATATATTAAATATTATTAAGTGCTTATAATAATTATTATTACTTCTAAAGTTTACAACATTTTAGGCAGAAACTTAAACATTTTCTCATTTTAATGTGTTCTTTTTCAAAACAAAATATTCAACACAGGTTTTCAACAAAACAAAACAGTTTTCTCGATACTAATCAACAACGTGATGTAGTTTAATGATACATTCGTTCACCTAAATAAACAATAATCTATTTTTCTCCTATGAGTAGGCAATTTTAGGGCGAACCACCACAAACGATTTTTCAGTAAAAAACATTTGTAAAACTAATATATTGACATGATTCACTCAATGGTTTCTTTAAATCGCCTTAAATAATTTTTTTCCACCATTCTGTCTGGTGAATTGTGAGTTTATGTTTCGCGTCTGTGTGCGTTTTTTGCTGACATTGGATTGATTTCTGTGCGCACACAGACGCGGACAATTATCGAGTGATTAACGAGTTATTTTGGGTCGAATTTTTTGATTTTATCACGTTGTTTGAATTTTGTAAGTTTTTGTGAGTTTTGAAAAATAAAATTTTTAAATTTGTTTAACGGCTACGATTAATACAGATAATTACTATGGTCATAAATGCAACAGGGACGTTCACATATCTCAGGATGGTAAGTGTGGGACGTGTAATGATAGATTTATTGAAAGAATTGAATCTGATAACTCAATGGAAAGTGATGCTGATGCCTTGAATGATTTTCATATTATTCGTCATATTCCTAGTGGAATTACTACAAACGAAACTGATGGTTCTTTTTTTATTACTCCAAGATATCCTGATAACAGAAATAGTGTTTTTGGCCAACTAATATCAAATTTATTTGGTGGATTGCTAGATTTTAGATCAGATCCGCCAGATTCCATATTTTTAGATTAAAGTTTCGACAATTTTGTAACGAGAATTATGAATCAATTTGAACAAAGTAGTCCTCCACCAGCAAATGAGGCAGATATTGAGAAATTACAAGTCAAGAAAATCACCGAAGCTAATGATACAGGTTCCATTTGTCTGTCAGATTATGAGGTGGCCGATGAAGTGTACGAGTTGCCCTGTCAGCATAAATACCAAGTTCAGTGTTTAAAAACGTGGTTAATTAAACACTGCCTTTATATATCATTTATTTTCCCAATATTTCATATTAATCAATAAAATTAATTTTAAATATTTTTGCTGCTGCTTGGCAGATAAATGACAGATAAATTTCGTCAAAAAAATTTTAATTTATTAATTACTTAATTTGTAATTCTGGAAATGCATTACTTGGAAAACCCCTATTGATATATAATTATTATATTCATCTTTAACTTTTTGTTCACTATTTGATCAATATTTCTTTCCCAAAATTAATGATTTTCGAACTTTTTAAATAATTGTTGCACTTAGATTTATATTTTGAATTTAAATAATTTTACAGAAAAATTAATTTACATTCGAAAATATGTATTTTGAAATTTCATATACATTTATTTACACCAACTCATTATTAGTATTATTATAATTTTTTTATTTTCATTTAATGATATAAAATTTTAATAATCGTAGGTTTATTGATATTTTAATTAATTATTATTGGGATAATTATTTTTTATTATAAATTATTAATTTGTTATAAATGTTATTCGACAAACAAAAAATTAAATATTAATTTATTATTATTTATTCAAACAAGACATTATTGTTTACCAAACGGTAACTTTCTAAATTTTCTCTCAATTCTGAAATGTGGACATTTACATAAGTCATTTGCTTACAAAAATAAACAGTGGTAAAAATTTATTTTTAAAAATTTCCAGTAACTTTGAATAAAGGATAAAAGATAATATTATTTTAGTGATTTTCTAACTTTTCAATCAAACAACTTTTTAATTATAATAAACATATTGTAAAATTTAATTTCTTACCAACAATTGGAAAAGATTAGGAAATTTTAATCATGATTTTGAGACCTGATACAAAAAAAGTTTATACATTAAAACGCATAAATCATATTGCTTTAAAGCGATTTAATTATAATCTATTTAAAATAATTCTAAAAATAATTTTTATGTTCGATATTTGAATGATTTTATCACTTCACTTGCTATCGGAATTCTTGATAAATGGTGAAACAAATATTTTACAATATTCGAACATGATTACCAACTTTATATAATTATCAACGATATACATTCATTTAATATTTTATTTTACTTATTTATTTAATTAATTATTTTAATTACATTCTCACATCCATATAACTTAAATTGCTTTAGCCACTGGATGTTTCTTATAAAACGATGTCCATTTTAAGCTTCACTTTATAGCTCTTTTCATGTATTTTTTTCACAACTTCTCTTCGTATTACTTTTAACTAAAATGCCATTTATTTTAATTTTTTTTCTTTTTGTAATTAAATTAACTATCTATTTACTGTTTGTCATATATAATAACCTTATTTGTAGATATACTTTCAAATACTCTTTTACAAGGTGCTTGACAAATTGTTTTTTGCTAGGTAGAGTTTACCATAAAATGAATTTTAGCCAACAGTCTTTACCTTCAAATGATTTTCTTCATCACAGTGTATAATATACACTGTATCACACTGTATATCTTCTGGAGCACTATATTTTAATTTTCAACTAATAATTTTAATTGTGAAGAACGATTTTAATCTTTTGCAATATAACGGCATGAAGTAATAGATATTTTATACCAAATTTTGTTTTTTTTTATGTGCCATAAAAATTACTATTTATATTTTCAATTTTCACATCTTTCAATCACCTCTTGTAAAATTTTAATTATTTTATAATTTCCATATTTTGTATTTTAAACATTACCTAACTATTTTTTTATATTATATTTGATAATAAGTTGATCCTTGTTTTTTGATTTTTGAGTCTCTAATTTTGCCTGTCAAATGTCTTTTTTTAAATCAACAGATTTTCAATTTTTATTTTGTAAAATTAAACTAGTTTTATTTTCAAACAAACAGTGCATAATCTGAAGATATTTTTGTAGATTCGTGCTCTCTTCATTTAGTTCAAATAGCAAAATTTTCAATATCACAGATGTTCTGTTGTACATCATAGTATTAATGTTGTAATGTATTTCGGTATTTTCAAATATTTATTAGGAAATTCATTTTAAGCAATATAATCAGCATCATTCGTGCTCATTCTATACTCACAATTAACAAATTCTATAGAAACATACATTTTTCCTATAAAAGCAGGAAATATGTCATAAGCTATTTGAATCACTATTTCCACTACCTTTTATATTTATATAATTTTACTTTGACTCCATTTTTGCACTATCTGCTCAACTAATTAGTACCTTACTTCTAAGAACACGTGTTTCCAGTTGAGTTTGTATAATTATCACTTAATAATTTTAGTACATTTTTTACTAATTTCTAATATTTTATGACTTTGAATTTTATTATAATTTTAATTTAAAACGATTGGCATTTTTCAATTTTATTTAATTAAAACTACTTATTTTATTAAATTTATTTATTCTGAAACAATTACAAAATTTATAATACATTTTACATTTCAAGCTAGACTAGATATATCAATGATAAGCAAACTAGAAGTTTTCTATGTTTTTAAACAAAATAAAGTTTTAAATAATTTAAATAGATTTTGATAAAATAGAAATTATTATTATTACGCTGATAATTTAAACAAACATATAAACAAACATATATGTACATTTATTTAATAAGAACAAGGTAAATTTAGTTAAATTAAAACAAGTAATTAATATGTAATCTTCTGCAATTATTATAAATATTGCAATTTTAGTTTGGTTTATTTGGTAATATTATATATTTCATACAAAATTTTAAATATTTTGTAAAGATAAAATCATATTATAATGAAAACACCATTTTAGCAATATTTAAGAAATATTTCTGCAAAATTTATTTAAAATATTCTAATTTTAATGTAAATTTTTTTTAAATATAATTATAGGTTTTTCTAAATCAAGAATTAGATCTGGATATGAATGAAAATTTTTATATTCATTTTAAACAAAAGAATTTTTAATTAAAAAAAATATGGTAATTTTTACTTTAACTTATTAACATTAAATTAAAAATTTAGATATCAAGATTATACAATCAAGAAAATTTGTTATTAAAAAATGGTTTTGTTTAAATTTTAAGTAATTTGAAAAATTATCTTTATTATGATTTCTTCATTGAAGAAATTAATTTTATTTAAGCACTTGAAGCTCATAACAAAAGTTAAAATGGACAAAATTTTATAAAACAGGAAGTGTTTTAATTATAAATTTTTCAGTTCAATTTAGTGAAAAAATATAAATTTTAGCTTGAGTAAAATAGTTTGTATTTATAATTTGTTGTTATGGTTAAGCGTTTTTGAAAATAATTTGAGAAACAACTGAAGCAAAACTATTTATATCATTAATAAATCGAACTATCGGAAAAAATATGTCAAATATATTTATTTCAATTTGATTATTTAAAAAAAATTAAAACATTTTTGGAAATTAAGAGTTTTAATTAAAATTTGTTAAAAAATATTTTATTGCCAAATAATTTGAGTTTATTTTCAAGAATTATTTTAGTTAATGAAATATTTATGATAATATATTATGCATAGGAAAGTTTTTACAATTATTCATTTAAATATTCCAATAAAAAGAAAATTATTTAATTGCAAAATAGTGTAATTAATGTATAAAAATTTAAAATATTTTTTTAATCAATATATTTTTTTAATTTTCACTTTTTAAATGATACTTACGAAAATATAATATTTTGACGGTTTCTTCCGAAATGCTTAGCATAATTTTGTTATAAAATAAATTTATTTCATATTTTTCATATTTTACGACCTTACCACACCAAAAATTACAAAGTTCACTATTGAATATCGGGCAAACACTAAAGGTAAGAAGAAATTGGTGAAGTTGAGACAAATGATAGTATTCACGCATGCGACCGTCTGAAAGGGCGGCAAATCTAAAATAAAAACCATTTGCATAAAAAAATTTCATCTTGTAAAATTAATAAACATTACGACTATTTTGTCATTAAACAAACTCCATCTTAATATTCATATACCTGTCATATTTTAATTTTTGAACGAAATCAACATTTCAAGTTTTAAAATTTATAAAAAACAATAAAAAGATTTTTATTTAAAAAAAATTAGAGATATACATTACGATTTGTTAGATTAAAAAGCAGGATTATATTATAGAATTTGTAAGTATAATGCAATGTTTTCTATATTTTGTTATTGGTACAATGTACGTTAGATATTTATTATTTGTATGATTTGCATCCTTAGATATGCCCGGGAAAGTTTTGCAATTGAACATGAAATCCTAGATAATTTAGATATACATGACTTAATTTCACAATTTGCTTTAAACAAGGCAAGAGAAGTCTCTTTTTGTGAGTAGTAAACTACTAATTTCATAAACTTTCTATTTTTTGAGTGTACTAAACTATAACTCCTAAACCTCTCTGTTTTGTGATTAATAAACTATAATTTTCATAAACTATTGCATGTGATATGTGTGTTATTCCGTAGTTAGTTTAATTTTTACTTTAATTAAAATGTTATTTTTATTTTGCATTATTGAAAAAAATTTTAAGAAAGGACGGTAAGCGACAGGAAATTATTTTGCACGCAGGTGGCCTAACAGCTCGGCGCGCCTCTGTATTCACGCAATAAGTTTTAGAAACTAAAATATTATATTTTATTACATACCTAAATAACTATAATCTCATGCATATGTTGTGGGCGTAGTAGATTTATTTTCCAGATTTATCTGTGGCAAACATATCAATAAATTCATCAAAATCACACTTTTACTTTTAACTTCTTTCAATACTGAGTTGTACAAGCTCACTAAGACGAACTTATCTCATCAAGGCGCACAAATACGACAAACTAAGCTTTAGTTTACTGAAAGGACGCTCACAGGTAGCCATGGATATTGAAAGCGTAAGGATGATTTTTGTAGCCTGAATATTTTTGAGTTATTCAATATATTTCCAAGCCTATTCTATATGTAGACTATGACAAATATGATAATAAAACAGACAAGATTTTGGCTACCCCCTGGTCTGGCACCCGGAGACATCTGTATCCGCTAGCTACGCTTTTGATTTCCAGACTATTTTATTTTTTCGTTATTTAAGTTTTAAAAATTCTTAAAATTCCGATTGTAAATAATTGAACTAATATATTTACGTATTATATAAAGATTTCGTTAAAATTCATTTTTCGAGAATTTTTTTATATGTCACCGTCACAAAAATAGAATATAGAACAACCTTTGTCAAATTTCAGTAAAGACTAGCTGTAACTAAAATTGTTTTTTAAGTATTTAAATATTTGATGTCACTTAATGAAGAAAAGAGTAAAAATTTTAATTAAAATAATTTTTCAAAGTTATTTCAAAAATATATAATGTTGAAAGATATCATTAGCAGTAAGCCTATAATTATAATTTGTCTGGACATACTCTTTATATTTGGTATTCCTTTTCTCGATTGAATGATTTAAGCCCAATTTGAAGAAATATTTTCTTTGAATAATGAAATATTTGTAAAACAAACTTTTATATTTTCAACTTGAATTTTCTATACCTCCATCTATAAAATTATAATTTTATTGTTTGTCCATAGTTGACTTAAACTTGCACAAGGCTGTAGTCTAATAAGTAAATCGTCAAGATATTTTTGAATAAAATAAAAGAATAGATCAGCGGTTCTCAAACCCCTAGATCTGCGGAGCCCTCCAAAGTCATAAATTTTTTTAAGGAACCCCAGCATTAAATAAAATAAAACTCGGTTAATATTTATATATAAGATTTAAAGAAATAAATAAAAAGTAGCTACCTTAATATTGTTCAACTTCACTTGAAATAAAATCTTTACTAAAATTCAGTAAACAACGATTTTTGAATAAAAATTTAAATATAATAACACGTATACTTAAGTCATAAGATAACTGTTACAGTTTTAATGAATTTGTATGGTACCGAATACTCAAATCGTAACAATTATAATTGATCAATTGCATAACAGTTATGCACATTTGAGAAACCCTGGCATAACTTACTCACTGTATTGTTGGTTATCTAGTAAGCGAAGCGCACTATAATTGAGTTAACAGTTACATATTTTTTTAGTTAAAATTAAGTAAATCTGAATATTTCAAAACAACAAATTAATTTCATATATGAATTAATAATAATTATAAGTTAATTTTTTTTAAATTATAATTTAATTTTTAGGTGATTTAAATTTATAATTTTTATTTCAAATTTGATTATGGGATCCGCGGAGCGCACTTTGAGAAACCCTGGAATAGATAACCATACTTGGTACAACTTAGAATGAATATTTAAGAAATTTTCTATCATTAGAATGTCTGTTTTTTAGGGAAATCAATAATATTAGGTAAATTATAAGTTATTATTTAAAAATTCATATTTAATTATACCCATAAAAATTGACAAATATATATATATATATATATATATATATATATATATATATATTATATATATATATATATATATATATATATATATATATATATATATATATATATATATATATATATATATATATATATATATATATATATATATATATATATATATATATATATATATATATAATATATATATATATATATATATATATATATATATATATATATATATATATATATATATATATATATATATATATATATATATAAAGAGAAAAGAGGGAGATCTATGCATATATTTGTACATGGCATTTTATTCTTATTGAATATGAGTAAAAATGCATCACAAGCAATTTAAGAAATTTCGAAAGTTTATGTAAAAGATGTTGTCTGGGTTACAACTATTACAACTTGTATGATTTTAATTTTAATATATATATATATGCTATTTTGGTAATCTGAAGCTGAATAATTTTTTGAAAATAAAAAGTTATTATATGATGTTTTAAATGGAATAAATTCGAATAAACAAAACTTGGGTGCTTAATAAAAATTTAATAAATTAAACAAATCCTGATATTTAAACAAAATTGGTTTATTTTCACTATTGTTTGTATATAATTTTTATATAATAATTTTGTGAATATTCTATCACTAAAATGCTTATGAATATTCTTTATGATTCTTCATTAATATTATTCTTTCATAGATTGAGTAAAAGAATAGTATATATTAGAAATCTCTCAAAGATTTTGAATCAACCAAGAGTGGTCGTATTTGCCTAGTGTATCTATAAAACATCTGTTGATAAACCCTTTAAAGTTGGATTCTACCATTCTGACTAATAATACAAATAATAAGGCACGAGTTTCATAATAAATTAATTTAAAATAAATAAAAATAAATTTAGATAAAATTTTTAAAAAATTAATCAAATTTTTTTTCAAAAGTGCAGTTATTGATTTTTCCAATTGTTAAAAAATAAAGAAATTAGATATTCACTTTATTTAAATTTTGTTTTAATATCTCAACATTAATTAAATGACTATTAATTATTTTTTATACTAATTTAGTACTTATTCGTTATAAATCGTTAAATATAATATTAAAATTGCTTTGAATTTCAAACTCGAAAATTGAATAACTAAGCCATCCAATCAGATTGAAGCGTGTAAGCGTGTAAGTGTGAATGTGTGTGTGCCAATGCCTATTTCCAGGGTAACTAATTCTCTAGCCAATACCTGGAAATATCACGTTTGAATTATGAATAAATTTTGGAACGACAAGACTCGTTATGAAAAAATCTCCCAAACAATTCGATTTCAACAATAATTAATATAATTGTTTTTACAAAAAAAACCTAATAATAATTTTAGTAAATTATTGATAATTACGTTTCAATTTGTAACAAAATAAAATCAGATAAAATTTAGTATAATTTAGTATAAAATAGTGAAATTTCTAGATATACTAAGTTAGTTATTTTAGTAATCTAGAATTTATATATATATGTTTTTAATATATTTACTGATTTATAATCTTTGTTATTATGATTTTACCTACTATATTATTATTAGTGATCTAATATGTAATAAGAAAATTTGTAGAGCCCAGTGAAGAGTCTCCTTTAAAAAACTGTCTCGGGCCAACTGGGGTGCCTGTATAAGCATTAACAATAAAATATAAATGATTAAACTATAGCAACTTATATTAATAGAAAACCAAATTACTTTAGACTTTAGATGAAAAGATTGTTTTTCTTTCAGCTTCCTTAATTTATCTTTTATTTTCCGTTCAATGTTTTTGATGATTTCAAGAAGATAATTTTTGATTTGACTGTTTGAGGAACAAAGAATTTCAATGGTTTTCGTAAACTATACGTTAGTCAGATCTGTTAGATCTGCAATTTCTAATAGTTTTTAAAATCTTTATTTTTTTTGAATTTTTGTAATTCTCTATAGTAATTATTAACTATAGAGAATTATTTTATATAGTACTATTTTAATTTTATAGTATACTAAACGCCATAATATTAAGAATAACTTTATATTGTTATTCCTATTACAATTACATATTTATTACAACAAACAAAATATAATAAAACAGTACACTATAGTCTTCAAGGTCTTATTAATAAATTTAATGGAAAAAAATCAGTGGTGAAATTGGAAAAATAAATTCTTATAATATATATATATATATATATATATATATATTCATTTTAGTTTTTTTTAGAAAATATTTTGTTTTATAATTATCAAAATATTCATCTAATCTGAAAAGAAATAAAGATAAAAGAAATTGTAAAAATATTTTACTGATATTAATAACTTGATTTTGAATAAAATATAAATAATTAATTGATATACAATCAATCATTAATCAAATTTGATTCTAAATATTCAATAATTAATATAATCACTAGCTTTAAAATGATTATAAAATTAAATATGAATAATAAAATTTAGTAAAAGTATTCGAATAATAATTGTTTTAACTTTGTAACCATTTCCATTTAAAAAATTTAGATAATGTTACCATGATTATTAGGAAAAATTAAAATCAGTAAGTTAAATTTATTATAAATAAATTTTAAATATTTAATTATAATAATTAATTAAATTGGAAAAATGTTTTATCGTTTGATAGATAAAACTTATTTTCAGATAATATTGAATAAAAGGTATGAATCTAATTAAAATAAAAAATTGTTGTGATATCTGTAGTGCCTCTGACTTGAAAATTAATAAATATATCAATTTAATAATTAAATTTAAAATACATTATTAAATTAGTTAAATTAAAAATATTGTTTAAATATTCAAAAAAATAACATTCATGCATCTTTGGAACATGGCCACAATTAACTCTTATTAAAATCTATTAAAAAATATCAAACGTTCGAGAAGCTGAAACCTTTGCTTTACAAGCTGAGATATCTCAGTTGATGAGCTTGAACATCAAAACCCATTCACACAAAGAAATCTTTTTTTGAGGATTGATTTCCAATGCTAGTGATGATCTTGCTAAAGTTAGTTACGGGCTTTACGGACATCAATCTTGGATAGCCGAAAGGAGTTAATGATTAAAGTTAATCCATATAAAGTTTCCAATACTTTGACATTGTACGATACTGGAGTCGGTATGACAAAAGCTGAACTCATCAACAATCTTAGTACAATCACCAGATAAGATATCAAAGCTTTCAAGGAAGCCTTGACAGTTGGAGCAGATATTTCTATGATCGGGTAATTTGGTGTCGCTTTCAATAAATATATTGTACAAATTAGTTTTATGGTTTCTACAATATTTTCAAATTGTTTCATAATAATTACAGAAAATAACTTTAAGTTACAGATAAAGGGGAACAATTCGAAATTGTGACACGCTAGGTCTAATCTTGAAATTTACAATGTCAATATGAAATAATATTAAATTATATTAATAAATTAAGTTTATTATTTTCATATTATTTTAGTTCTCAAAATGACAGTTTTAATATACGTAGATTTTGAAATTTTTTATAAAATTTAAACCAATTATGTTCATTTTTAATAATCACTATGATAAGAAAAAATAGAAAAACAAAAAAAATATCGTTAACACTATTCAAGCTTCACAGTTTGTACTGGATATTCAATCCTCGATCTTCATGGGATGTGCCATCGACTATCAATGTTTGATGATAGCTGGTAATAGCTGGTCGAGACATGGAATACATATAAGATCATCAGCTATTGTATTATTAAAAATATTATTTACATTTTGGATTCATACCGAATGTTCATGATAATTGTATATTTATTACATAAACATTATAAATATTATTCAGCATATTTTTTTGAAAAACTGAATGTGTTAAAAAAGAAGCTTTAAAAAAGAAATGTGACCTAAGTTAATGGAAAAACTTAGATACTTCTAATCTTGGTAATTTTGTCAAAAATGTTTTTGCTAAAACTTTCGACCAATTTTATTAACTAAATAAGTACTAAATAGCAGATTCTGTTGCAATTGACATTTGGGATAATCTAAAACTAGTGGCAGGGTTAGCAAGAAATCTCACAAATCCCCGTGTTGGTCCCGTTTTTAAAAATAAAATGTTATTAATAAATTATTTTAATCTTTTATTTTTGAAAATAATTACCATAAATAACTTTATAATAATTAAAAACATTTAATTATATTAATAAAATATTTACTCCTGTAGATTAAGATATATATATATATATATATATGTGTGTAAGACTAAAACAACGAGTTCTGGAAACTTTGCAACAAGCTCCGCAGGTCTTCGAGCCGATGCTGACTAGCAGTGACGAATTTACATTAAGTAAAAAAGTATTAAGTATTAAAATATTTATATATTAACACTAGATTTACGGACTGAGCCAATTTGACTCATTTAAAATTCTATTGCTACATGTATATAATACTAATTTATTATTTTTTGAATACATATGTTGGTTTTTAATTACTCTCCTCAACCGACTCCTTCATTTCGCTTATCGAATTAGGTATACCTATTTTTACGCCTAATTTTACCCGTAAATCTAGTGTTAAGGAGATGATTAATTACAACCACTTTTTGTAAAAAGGAAAAAAAGAAGATGACTGAAATAAATTTGACAATAGATTCTTAAAGAGTACTTGAAATTTCAATGCCTTTTTATTGATATGACCTTCTTTCGAATTACCTACCTATAGAATTCCTTGACTATAAGTATACTTTTTTGTAAGTATTGGTAAATCTTTGGTAAATCAAAACCTCCAGAAATTTGTGCTAAATAAATTAAAATATTGTTCTATAGTTTGAAATTAATGTAAAATAAATTGATAGTGATTCGGCTTGCCAACTCTCCGATTTTTGCCGGGAGTCTCCCGGAATCGACTTTCGTCTCCCGTCTCCCGGTTAACTATGACCCGGGAGATGTAAATCTCCCGTCTTTCCGTTTTTACAATATTTTACAATTTTTCTAGAAAAAAGTGCAGTTTTTGAAGTTTTAACTTTTATTTGATATCTCTAAAATCACCAAAGCTATTGGAGTCAGCCCGATGATAAGAAAATTACAATTTAAAAAAAAATAGCATGATTTGTAAACTGTACTATGTAATATGTAAAAATAATTGTTTTGGTTAAATCTTTATCGTATTAGTCATCATATAGTTAAAATCACTAACATGTGTAAACCAAAAAAGTGTAAAAACACCTGTTATATTATTTCTTAAGCGTTATACTGTTCGCAATTTTATTATCTCCCGGGTTCGAGGTTGTGGGAGTTGGCAACCCTAATAACGATACTAACATAACAATAATGAAGAAGATTATTTTATTAAAAAATTTATCAAAATTGATTATAAATAAAATATTTATCATAGTGTAAATTTCATAATATGTAAAAATTATGTAGTTATAGTTAAATAAATGAAATAAATTTTGATAACACTTTCAAATTGCAACGTCAACCAAAATGAAAGTCACGTAAAATTGTTTAATTATTATTTAATAGTACTCAAAAACCAAAATGCGCAGAAATAATCAAGTAATTTTTCTATTTAAATTTTTCACTTGATTGATTATATATAAAATTTCTTAATTTGATGTTTAATTTGTTTCTTTTATCTCAAGTTTACTCTATTTCTTTAGAGTGTGTCTTTGTTCAATTTTTCATTAAAATCTCTATATTTTTCGTTAATATTTTAACTTATCTTTCTTGATTTTAGTTTTAATTTTCATCAAATAATCTGTAAAATCTCTTCTTGTCAAATCCATTCTGTAAATTGCATAATCACAATTAATTATAACCTTCATAAAATGTCACAGTATGTGATACATCATCCCCAGAATCGATAACGATACCCGTTGTACGATAAGACACATACAAAAATATAACTGTTTGAATAACAGCATATATAGCAGGAATATTGAATGTTTCAAAATTAATTTGAGTCATTTTCTCTCGGTTATCTTTGATATTCAGTGGCACTTCGTTAACCAGAACTGGATGCTCTTATAGTGTAAGTTTCAGTTCATTGAAAAATAAATGATACCAGATTTTTCTCATACAATCCCCGTTTGAAATATTGTGTTCAATTGAGTAATTCAAAGTTAAAATATCTCTCTTATACTGAGTCTTATCACCAACATCCTTTTCCTTTTGACCTATATTAACCGTAACTCCTTAGTCTATCAACAATTTAAAATAACAGGAGTAAATTCAACGATTCAAAAATCTTTAATCGATTCAACACAATTTGAAATTTACACTCCTTAAAAAAACCTGGAAATACCAATAAAATTAATAATATCCAAATTCTAGAAGCATAGAAAAATTAACATACAAAAGCATGCCAACTAAAGCACACACCCTCCCATTGTGGCACACGTCACACACCCATTTATTAAGAAATATGCATTAAAGAATTGACAGGATGCACATCCCAAGGTAGAATGCTCCAATTCATTTGACAACAGTTATTTTAACCGAATAATATCCCTTTTTCAGTAAAAATTAAATATTTTTGTTCTCAAATTACAAATTTAAAATACATTTTATTCCAATTATTAAAATTAATTATTTCTTTTGAGGATTCTGGTACATATGATAATCCTAATTAAACTTTTAATTTCTCGGATTAATATTATATTTCAAAAATCACGTCATTGTAAAATTCCTAAATGATATTTGTAATTCATAAAATTGCAATTTAATTCTAAATTAAAATATTTTTATTATATATTTCTTCTACAAAATTTATGTCAATATGATATTAATTAAACTTTTATTTTTCGATTTTGTCTTGATTTTTGCGGTTTTGTTTTAATTTATACAAAGCAACTTGTCAGTTGTGTTGTAGTTATCTAAAGGAATGCAGGAATAAAATGTATTTAATTTTAAAAAATAAGTAAAAGTTAAAAATTTCTTTAAATCAATATTTTTAGGAGAAAAGGTATGAGCAATTGAAAATGAAAAGTTAAATTTTAAAATTGACGGAGAGGGTCTCTAGATAATATAAATAAGAAAATAAAATTAACTAATTAAAATTTTATTGACGATATTAATCATTTAAATATTTAATTAATCTCCGATTATGGTCAAAGAAAAAACCAAATAGTTTAAAGAATCATTTGTCAGTGGAAATTCAGTCAAAGTTTTGCGAACGAAATCATATTGAAATTCGTGTCAAATTATTCTGAATTTATTTGTTGTTGTTTCTTAAATACAAGAACGCGCATTATCAGAGGAAAATGCTAATTCTATCCGAATGGTTTATAAAGTCTACAATTTTAAAGAATTTCTCTTTTGAACTTGGTTTTATAATCATGTATAAATTTAATTATAATTGAAACTTACAGTAATCAGAAAAGTAATAAAGAAATTGTCATTAGGAAAGTATCAGTAACAGTATGTGTAGAAGTTCGTGGTTGACTTTATGGCTTTTTGGAATTATTCGAATTTTCTAGGAAATCTTCAAGTATAAATTATTTATTGACGAGACTTTATATTGAAAGAGGATATTATTCTGTGGACAAAAGAAACAGTGTTGAATACATTAAAAGTTTCCAATAAATACAATATAACCATTCTTATTAGTAATCATTATAAACGTCAGGTTACTGAATATAATGAATTGTATTATGAATTTTCTCGAAAATATAGAAGCTCTTGTATAAGGTATCATGTTACTATTTTATTTGATTATTTACTGACTTTTTAAAGATTTCAGTATGTTATTCTAACTTCGATCATTCTCCATCTATATATAATTTCAAATATATTGACGAATCGAGATAGCAAAAGAGGGTGAGGAATAAGTCACAGAAAAGCTGACTACTCATTTTATCGGTTAACCCAAAAAAATATTACTTGGCGTAATATTTCGATCATTATTGTTTGTGATGTATTTCTAATAATTTAATTTATAACTAATTAAATAATTAAAAGTAAAATAAAATATTAAATGAATGTATGTGTGGATTGATGTGGTATGTAAATTCCTTAACTTTTAATAAAAGTTCTCATGGAGATTTGTTTAAATATTTCAAACAAATTGATTGTTTTTGAATTTAATAAATATTAGTATTTGATTTTGGATGTTATAAATACTAAAAGTATAACAACTAACATGGCAACCACATATTATATAAATTTTATTTTGAATTAATTATTTATATAACTTATTGAGGTTTTTTAAATTTATTTTAAAATTTTTATTTTATAGTTTTAAAATAATTATTATCACCAATATCTATTTTTAAAAAATTTTTATTTTAATTACTTGTTCTTGTTTAAAATCTCAGAAAATTATTTAAAATGTAGATGAAAAAGTAATTTAAATGTTAAATTCCCTGACTGTTGCCATTTAATTGGTTATTTTAAAGGTCTTCAAGTCGTGCTATAGTCGACTTTATGTATCAACTGTCAAAAGTGTTAATTAAATTGCATTCCTTCTTGGCAAAATATATTTTATTCAGCGAAGAGATAAAGAAAGAGAAAATTGATAAATATTTGCCTTGTTAAAGTTTGACATTTCACTGTTGCAAATTCGTCAGAATCACTTATTTCTCAATTTTGCGGTAGAATTTGAATTTATTACAAAAAACTCACTGGTTTTTGAAACAATTTAGAAATCACTCTTGTAACTGTCTCTTCCACTTCGGTAGGACTGATGATTGTGACCAGTTCATGAATTGAAATCTGAAAAAAAATTGAATTACCATTTTATACATTTCTGCATTTCAAGAAATATAAGGAGACGAAAATGTTTACCCTTTTATATATACAAATGGATTCAGAGGTCACATTCATGTTTATTCCCACTTTAAGGTAAAAAATATGGGTAAATTAGTCTGTTTTCTTAATTCCTATAAAATATCATTACTAATATTCACTACTTGTTATATCATGAAAAAGCTGATTATTCATGCGAAGTTCTAAATGAAAGTTGTATTTTTGAAAAGAAAATTTATAAATTTAAAATATTTTCACCCAGCATTACAGACTTGGAGTTCAAACGCATTTCAAAAAACGACTTAAATATGTATATTTTGTTATACAAATATAAAGAAATGTGACGCTAACTTAAATTATTGTACAAATATTCGTACTATGAATTACTAATTGTGGGGGGGAATACAATTTAAAGCTTATACACAATTTTTTTCCTTAAATGATTTGATAAATGTATTATATATATATATATATATATATATATATATATATATATATATATATTAGGGTGGAGTGAAAATGACCGAAAAAAAATTTTTTGACTTAGTAGACTTTGGATAGTTATAAAAACTTGCTATGAGGTCAAATGAAGTACTCTGTAAAGAAAAACAATAATTTAAATAATGTCTTGAGGTTCCACAACCAACTTTAAAATGTAACCATTGATAAGAAAACGATAATGTATTTGCTATCCGGTGTTCTTTTCATTACAAGGAATTGGCAACTTTTTGCTTCCACTAATACGTTATCGTTACTTACTGTTAACTAAAAGATCATTATTAGTTCACATTTCTACGCATTCACACGCTGCACTTCCTGTTTCTAGAGTCAATTCAGACGGATTATTGCATACATATTGCATAACATTGTATTTTTTTTGAATCGCTGTATGTAGTATTGTTAGTGATAAATAATTACTCCACTACGATACTTCATTATAAGAGGTAATATTATAACATATTATTGAAGTCATTGATGGCATTTAAATAATATGGATTTAAAATGCCTCTGGTTTTCCTTTTTAGAGTTGCAATGGCTGTAACCAGAAAGAAAGTGTCTTGTGTCACCTTTGGTGGTCCATCCGAGATGCCCGACAATCAACTACCGACTTATGCAGATGTTATGAAATTCTACAACCTGACAAAGCAGAGACTGAAATGCGAATTGAACAATAAAGATCCTTCACATCGCAACGTGGCCGAAACAGTGTCAATGAAAGTAGAACAAATATGGGACAAAGCTTCCATACCACATGTAAGCCACCGCCGTGTTCATGAAATGTTGAACGTGTACCACAAGACGTTCATGAAATTGCTGAAGCCGTATAAATCTAGGAAGGACTCAGAACCATACAGAGAGAAAATATCGCAGTTTAAAGATGAATCGATTAAACTCTTTGACATTTGCTCCTGCAAGTGCTCTTGTATGTCTCAGTGTCACTGTGAGAAGTCAAGAAAGATACCCACAATTGAACGTGACTTTCTAGAAGATCAGCGGGGTTCACGCAGTATGATCATAGCTGGAGTTGATGAGGTTGAATCCAGTAGATTACAAAAGCGGTATATCCGTAAAGAGTCGACACAGAGGCAGATGTGTACCAAATCTGCCATTGATGACATCGGTGATAAACAGTCGGATGTCTGTGACGAGATTTCTGGAATGGAAGAGGAAATGGATACCGGCGATGATGACTCTGATGACGATTGTATAAGCCAAATTAAACAACAGCGAAAATTGAATGACAAGCAGATGAGAGTTAAGCTACCGTCGTTGGCTTTAGCGTGTGATCGACATGGCGTATCCGACAGGGCGGCAGCAGGAATCGCCAGTGCTGTTCTTCAAGATGTTGGAATAATCCACGAACATGATGTTTCTAAAGTGATTGACAGAAGTAAAGTGCGTCGAGAACGTTGTAATAAGCGTGGCGCATTATGTGCCGAAGTCAGTAACACAATCACTGGGTTATATTTTGACGGCAGAAAAGACAATACAATGACCCAAATTAAAGAATGCGATGGTAAATTTCATCGGAAAATAATAACTGAAGAACATATATCGATTATAGCCGAACCAGGAGCTACATATTTCGGTCACATTACACCAACTGCAGGGTCAAGCAAAGTTATCACGGCTGAGTTGATTGCATATTTGAATAAAAGAAATGTTGACACGAGTGGCATAAAAGCAATAGGTTGTGATGGGACAGCCACTAATACGGGCATTCGAGGAGGCATCATTCGATTACTTGAAGTGACGTTACACAGACCGCTACAGTGGTTCGTATGTCAGTTGCATGCAAACGAATTACCGTTAAGACATTTGTTTCAGTATCTTGATGGACCTACCAATGGTCCAAAAGGATTTTCTGGTCCCATTGGAAAGTCATTGTTGAATTGTGAGAAGCTTCCCATCGTTGACTACATGCCGATAAACTGTGTTCTACCGTCAAGTGCAAATTCCGACGATTTAAGTACAGATCAGAAATACCTGTTCGATTTGTGTACTGCTGTAAGTGTTGGTATTTGTCCTGTCGACCATTCACTTCGCAATCCTGGTCTTATCAACCATTCGAGATGGTTAACCACGGCTAATCGCATACTACGTCTGTATGTTGCCACAAGAAGCCCGTCGGATGAACTAAAGACGCTTGCTACCTTCATCGTAACAGTTTATGCACCTGCATGGTTTGAAATAAAGAATACCCCTTCGTGTAAAGACGGCGCTCGACATGTCCACAGTACGATACTGAAATCACGCTACCTCACAGACGAGCTGAAGAAAGTTGTTGACCCGGTAATTCAACGCAACGCATTCTTTAGTCATCCAGAAAATCTGTTGCTTGCGATGCTTACCGATGAAAGATCAGATATACGCGAGTTAGCTCTGCGACGCATACTGAAATCCAGAAAGCAGAAACGTACGACTTCAGTTAGATCTTTCTGCGTGCCAGTAATCAACTTTGAAGCTACTAGCTACATAGACATGATCGATTGACAGAAAACTCCGATCACAGAGCCTCCAATCGTAGTGGACATTGACGAAGATACTTTGTTAACCATGATCCGGAAAGAAGAAACGCCAAGACTGGATTTCGCCCGCTATCCTTGTCACACCCAGGCAGTAGAGAGACATATCAAGCTAGTGACAGAAGCATCCGAAATGGTGTGTGGTCCAGAAAAACGCGACGGATTCATTAGAGCACGCTTGGAATCGAGATCGAAAATGCCAAAACTGGACACCAAAGCCCAACATCATTTGTAGTTATAAAAACATGTTAGACAGTTTGCATGTGGTTTCTCTTCACAGATATGGTTCTTATTACTTGTAATGTTATGTACAGACTGTTAAAAAGTTAAACCATAACATAAATATGTTACTTATAAAAAAATGTTTTTTTTAAAGATTATTGCTTTTTTATCGAAATATGCCTATACTTTAGGTCAATTGTGGAACCTCAAGATATGCTTTAAATTGTCTAATTGTTTGCCACATTACTAATTTCATGTGTTACCAAGTTTTTATAGCTATCCAAACAAGATATTAAGAAAAAAAAATTTTCACTCCACCCTAATATATATATATATATGTATCTTTCATCCATACATTTTGTAAAAAGTAAATTTTTTTAATATAATGACAGAAAAAATTAAATATGTTATTACATTTTAATCCATTAATTAATTAGTTTTTCTTTGAAAACTCGTTTCTGTATGCATAAATAATTTCATGCAATGACGCGTATTTACATAATTGAAAAAGGAAGTTCGTAAGCTCTAAAAATTCAAAAGGTTGTAAATTTTTCTAATTGGTTTTGGTTCAAAATTAAAATTTTTGTAATCAAAAGTAATATATTTTATTGTAAAAATTATTTGTTAAAAATAACTCATATACATATTAACGTGATGACTTTTTGAATTTTTTCTCAGAAATTATTTTCTGTAGCACGAATCGATGAACTTTTGCTTATTAATCACTAAAATTATGTTTATTCCATTGAAACATTGAAAAAAATTACGCACAAACCACTTTGAAATTCAATAACAGTTTCTTTAATTTATGACGTATTTAATATTTATATTTAGGACTTTTCTATTTCAGTTGTTGAATAGAAGACAATGTGTCATTCAGGAAGAGCTCTTCTAACACGGAGAAAAATAAGGAAACCTGAATAAATAATATAGTCAAGTTTCAAGCACTACGGGATGTGTTAGAGGAGTTCAATTGTGATGATTGTTCCCCACACAACAAGCGTGAATACCGGCAAGAAGACAGGCGTTGTTGTCCTGTTGCACCAAATGTTCGAAAAAAAAGTTATTCCAAACCGTAGTTTATCAGTTACCAGCACAATGTGCTGGATCGCACTATTCACGTCGTCATAGACCAGCATCTGCCAAACTGTGTGCCGCGGCACAGTAGTCTGCCGTGAAATATTTAGGATAATTTTAATCTACAATTGAAAAGATTAGCCAGCAAGCATAAAGATAGGAATAAAATGAATAAGACTAAGTACGTGTGAACGTGTTTGTATTTGAATACGAATATACAATTTGTTTGTTTGCAAGATTCTAATTTCTATAAATGTGCATTGTATCTCAATAAAATAATATTAGATTTTTGTTATTACTACACAAAAAAATTTGTATATTTTTGATTATATTGATAAGTTATATTTAATTTTTTCGATATTTTTTATTTAGTGTGCCGTGAAACAAAAGGCCGTTTCTTAGTGTGTCACGAACGAAAATGTTTGGCAGACACTGTCACAGACAATGAGCTCCATGGATTATCTAAATTACCAGACATCGAGAATGATTTGATGAGCAACTATGATGATTTCAAAGCAGCTTTCAGGAACAGTAAAACTAAGATTAAGGAAACACCCGACTTTGGAGACAACATGAAGTTTCTCTACCACCTCACTAGTGTCTTCCGTCACTACACTGAAAATAATGAGATCCTCTTCGTGAATTTTCAACAGATCTCAAAAATCAGCAATGCACGCTGGAACTCTCGTGCTATTCCTATACAACGTTGCAAGAAAAATTTGGAATTTGATTAAAATATTAATCAGAAATCTTTTAGTCGCAAGCAACATAAATTCTAAAAATCGTGAGCTCTGGTGTCAAAAATATTCACAGCTAGTGCTATAAAGGATTTCTAAGTCAACGTAGCTATTTTCAACTCGCAATATTAATTCCATCTTGAGCTTCCAAATATCCATTTCACAGAACACAGCAAACCAAACCCGTGGCTAAATCCTGTTCTAAGGCTAGATTTTACTTTTAATTTTATTTTATACATGTTTTTTTTTCAAATTTTTTTACTGATTTCTTTTCCATTGAAATTGTATTTATTAAAAAACTTGACTATGAATGAGTAAATATATCGATGTTTTTGATATTCACGAATTTTCGGCAGTGCCTTTCTCAAGTGAAATTATATATATATATATATATATATATATATATATATATATATATATATATATATATATATATATATATATATATATATATATATATATATATATATATATATATATATATATATATATATATATATATATACTTATAATTCAATTAAACTATTTCGATTAAAAATAAAGAAAAACCAAATAGTTTTCTAACGTTTATTTTAATTTAGAATTGAAAGATGGGTGCTTAAATTAAATTATATTTATTGATCTCATCTCGTCGGAAAATATAAATTTTAAAGAAATTAAAAATATAAATTAACAAATAATCACGGGATACAAGTAATATATTGAAATATTTCTATGTTTAACACGGAAAAGAGCTTGTATTTTGTATGCATAATAAAAGTTGCACAGTTTAACATTTGAATTTCTGCACTTGGTTTTTAATTTCCCATATTCGTGTCTATTGCAAAATATTTAGAAATTTGGCATTTTCATTTTATCAGTAATAAAACTTAAATATTTCTCTTCAGTATTTAACTGATAATAATTGTTGAAACTATTTTCAATATATCAAACATTTTAAGCCAATTCCATAAGTTGTGTTTAGTATTTAGTTTGTTGTTTAAATAAAGAATATCTTTAGGCGAATAAAATCCCAATTTACTAATGATGGGTATAATTTTTCAATCTAAATCATTGATGATTAATTTTTTGTATTTATTTCAGAATTTTACTAATTTAATTTATCTGTCAAAAGTATTATTTGTATTAATTATAAATTATTATATTAATTATAAAACTAAAATAAATAAAAAAAATTATTATTATTTTAAACTAATTCAATAGTAACAAGTTAATAAATTGTTAATAATTAATAATTAATTTTGTCGTTATGCTAAATTATGTCATAATGTAATATCTATATTTATCATAAATGTGAATTTTCACCTAGTCATTTAGTTGATGGAAGTTATTCATAATCTATATTTTATTTAAAATTTGTATCAGACACTACTGAACAGTAAGATTAAAGAACAAAAAATATTCAAAATTTGTGAAAGTTCACGAGACAATAAATAAAAATACAGTATGACTGGTTGGGCTTTCATAGGATGAATACATAGGAAATATGTCCTTTATTAGTAAAATCATTTATAATTTATTCATATTTGACCTTTTCTAGAATATTTTATATATTTATATATTTCGACTTATAGGTCAATGTTTTTCTCATTTAACACAAATTTTGACACCATTTGTTCAAGTGTTATTTATCCTTGAGGATAACGGACGAAACTTTAAACTTATATAAATATTATAAGAACTATTTTCAAATTTCACCACTGATTTCTTTTCAATTGACATAGTATTTATTAAAAAGCTTGACTATGAATCAGTAAATATATAAAAAAAACATCGATAGTCAAGCTTTTTAATAAATACAATGTTATATAAATATAATTCAATTTTAAAAAAGAGCTGATTTATAAAAATTAATTCGTTAAAATAAAAGTTGCAAATTATTTGAAGCAAAAAGTTTCAACTGACAAAGCGACAAATTTATGATTCCAAATTTTTACTGAAAAGTTACGTGATTTGAATTTTCATTACTGGTACATTCTGGTTGCAGTTCCTATTTTATATTTAGCAATATAATTTTTATATTAACACTTGAAGAAATATGTGACAAGGAAAACTTTAATTATACTTTAAAACTAAATGTTAACGGGAACAAGCCAAAATAAATGTCACTGTGATAATTTTTGGAAATTTCTGTGTCATTTAAAAACAATATTATTCTATCTTTCCAAATTTCGAAAACTTGATTTCTGTCACAAATTCTTATTTTGGAATTTTGGATTTCAAAATAATTTGAGAAAAATAATCATAGAAGTTTCTTTATTATTGTTTAACAATATTAATTGAATCATTATTTTATCTTTTACTTAGTAACATTTATATTTTCAGTTTTACAATAGTCCGTTGTTTAAAAAAATTGTAAATTGCAGTGATACTAATAAAAATTATTATTTTTTTGGCAAATTTTAATGAATTTTTTTATTAAAAATTTTAATAAAGTGTATTAATAAATTTTATAATTATTTTATTTATATCTAACAATATCAACAATCAGAAAATGCATTCCAATTGTTTTATTAATATTTTTAAAATTTAGTAATTTTAATTAAATTAACAAATATCAATTATTAACATATAAAAAATTTATTTAATTGAAGTATATACATATACAGTGATTGATATTAGTTTTACTGTAGACAAATTTGTTGATTTGATATAAAAAAATATAATGTAGTTTATATATTGTGATAAATTTATATAATTATTTTGACATTTTATTCTTTACAATTAGGCTTGCCAACTCTCCCGTTTTTGCTGGGAGTCTACCGGAATCGGGTTTCGTCTCCCGTCTCCCGGTTAACTATGATCCGGGAGATGTAAATCTCCCGTCTTTCCGTTTTTACAATATTTTACAATTTTTCAAGAAAAAAGTGCAGTTTTTGAAGTTTTTTTTTGATTTCTCTAAAATAATGATAGTCAAGATTTATTTTTGCTTACAGTCACCGGAAGTTAAAGTTGTTGGTTCGTGGCGAGCGATTTTATGTTTTCTTCTTACCCACGTTATTAGTCTGTCACTGTCAGGTATTTTTCACTTTTAAAATGTAAAAAATGCAATATGTAAAAATAATTATTTTGTTTAAATAATTTATGATATTAGTCATCATGTAGTAATCATCATATCAAATCACTATCATGTGTCAGCCAAAAAAGTGAAAAAAACGCCTGTTATATTATTTCTTAAGCGTTTTTAACAAATTTTATAATCTCCCGAGTTCGACGTTGTGGGAGTTGGCAATCCGGAACAATATTTTTCAAATAATTCTACAATGTATATTTTTCTTATCGTTTTCTTTCGCCGGTTTTTACAATAACTACTACAATCATTGCATGAATTTATGTTCAAAAATACTTCTTTTTATTTAAAATAATTTGGAAAAAAGTGGTTGCTTTAATATTGAAGAAATAAATATAACTTACTTTAAAATTGTGCTAAATATGTGGAACGTTTTTATTATTTCTCTAAATTTCTTCGTCTTTTTAATTGTGTTATGACAATGATTTAGTAGTTGTAGTTAATATGCAAATAAATTCTGTCTATGATAACGCGTGCTTTAAGCTTTGTAAGAGAAGCTCAGTAACTCGAGTACCAACCAATTTATCTCCAAAGATAATTTATTCCAAAAAACAGCACAAAGTTGGTTCTGTTCCTCTAGATTTTACTGCTATTTTGGGCCCTCTACTGTTACAGTAGTGTGATTGTTGATTCAAGAAATGTTACTGATCCATATGGAGGCGATGTTGATGATAAAGCTCAGAATATGAAAGATTCTTTTAGTGAATCAATTATTGACTCGTTGAATGAAAATAATATCTATTGGAATTCACTGAGAAAGAGAGTGAGAAGCGGTCGGTGACAGGGTTTGCTTGCTTCGAATTCCAATGGAAAAGTTCTTTCTATAACAGCGGTAGGGAACCTTTTTATTTCCATGGGCCACATTGAAATTTGTCGCCTTCAAATGGGTCGGCAGTCAAAAGGTAGTCAAAAATGCAGCTGTACGAAATATTCTGGAAAATTTTTATTATTTCTGAATCGAAAAATTGATGCATATAAGTCATCATTTCACAAATGAGTGATCAATAATCTTATTTATTCTTCTACAAACGTTTTGTATTTATGGGTGTGAATGATTGACTTTTATATTTCGTTCTGTGTACACGGTGGGATACTTGTACAATATGGTTCAGTAGTTAGAAGTATTTTATTTTTGGTAAATTCTAAAAATTCAAGGTTTTTTATATAAATTAAGATTTATTTCGATAAGGATAAGGCTCCGGAGGCCGCAGGTTCCCCACCCCTGATCTATACCATTTTAGTTTCAAAATGAGAATATTAAACCTCTAAATGAAAATAGTAAATTTGAAAGTGAAATAGTAAACTTCAATATTAGAATATTAAATTTCAATATGATGTTTAAATGAAAACGCAGAATTTCAATTGTTTATATGTGTTTGTATAGCAAAATTGAAAGGCCCAAAATATGTCTGCGGAAATTAAAAAAAGAATCTAAAAAATGCAATTACTTCCCGTGTCAAACATGGATGGAGACTGGCGACAACTTGCGAGTACAGTTAACATTCCACAATCAACAGCATATCGTTGGATAGCAGATGGAGAAACCATAGATAAACGAGGAGGACAAAGAAAAGCTGTCGTATTACATTAACAGAACTCGATGCAGCGTTTGAAAGATATTTTACTTTAGTATTTTTCACTAACAACAATTTCAAAGCATTTAGATACTCTCTGTTATTCGCTAAAATATTTGAGATATGAACATGAAAAGGGAAACTCCCCTGGGAATAAATAAAAGCGAAAGAAGTTTGTGGAATGTCTTTTGGAATTTCAATCCAAAAATAAACCTATTTTGTTTATGGATGAAACTAATTTAAACATTCATATTTCAAGAATACAGGGCAGATTATTGAATGGAACAAGATAAGGACTGGTTCAAAAGGTGATAATGTTCATGTGATAGAATGTATAAGTACGGTTGGATTTATTTATTATGAAATAAGAAGAGGTTCGTTCAAGAAAGAAAATGCAAAAGCGTGGATGAAAACATGCCTTCGTCAAGCAATGATTAGACATGGTGAAATTGAAGAAGTTTTGCAGGAGCAGGAATTTCGTAAAAACAAGGTGAAATGTAAAATCAAAGTGGTCTTGAAAAAGGTTAGTGTTATAATTATAATAATTAAATTGTATGTTATTTTAGACATTCTTTTTTTATTTTCAATACGTTACTAGTACTTTGTTGCTTCAGTGTTCGAGTAATGTTTGAAAATAACATCATTTTCATTAAAATCACATTTGAAACATTTTGGAGTATTATAAAGTTTCTTTATTGAAGAAATTACTAATTAAATAATTTAATAAACGATCGGAAGAAAGTGAAAGTTGATTTAAAACAAGAATTTATTTTTGAAAAGTTTTTAGAAGAACGTTTGAAATTGATGAAAGGATTCAAAGAATAAATGGTAAACGTAATACAAGGTAGAAACATTATTATTATTATTATTATTATTATTATTATTATTATTATTATTATTATTATTATTATTATTATTATTATTATTATTATTATTATTATTATTATTATTATTATTATTATTATTATTATTATTATTATTATTATTATTATATTATTATTATTATTAATTATTATTATTATTATTATTATTATTATTATTATTATTATTATTATTATTATTATTATTATTATTATTATTATTAGAATGCTCTCAAAATACGTCAATGTGAGTAATTTACGCTGGAATATTAATTCAAAAATGTGTGAAAGATACATTTTCTAGAAGTTTCTTTTACATTCTAAAACCATTGAAATGAATGAGAATAACCTAATGTTATGTTAGGCTAATCTTCAAATCATTGATCAAGTTGGAAGCGATGTTATAAAAGAAGTCTTCAATTACATCTCTTTGAAAGTAAACAAGAGTTAAATTAATATATATTCGTAATACAAAACTCATCACTTGTAAATAAAAACAATATGAAATGAGCAAATAAATAATGGAAAGGTGAAGATAAAAACCAAACAAGTCAAATGTCTAATTTTTCCAAAATAATACACCAGTTCACAATAATGAAAATCGGTAAGCTGGGGTTTGAAGCCCTCCATCGTCTTCTACAATCACTAGACTTAACTTTAAATGACTAATTTTATTTGTACCTGTAAAAATTCTTTGACAGTAAGGTATTTAGTTGAAACGAAAATTTGTCTTTCAAAATGTTTAAGCCCTGAAATAAGTGATTATAGATTGGAATATTCTACACAGCTTGTATATAACTAAATATATTGTGGTAAAATACTAGTTAATTCCCGCGTGTAATTCTCCTTCATTTAGAGTAAATAATTGGTCACCAGAAATACAAATAATATATCTGAACTATAAAATAAAAAACCTGTTTCAAAAAATGTTTACAAAACAAAAATAATATTAATAATATTTTATTTCTCGAATGATATTTTATAATGATTTTGCTCAACGAAAATTTCTATAAAAATTAAAATCGATATTCTAACAAAAACATTTCATGGAAAATTATTCAATGGCAATAATAAAACACATGAATGATTGTTGTATACATGTAGCATTTGTAAATTAGACTAGTAGATAGATTTTTATGTTACTAATATATAATGCTTATTATTATTATTATTATTATTATTATTATTATTATTATTATTATTATTATTATTATTATTATTATTATTATTATTATTATTATTATTATTATTATTATTATTATTATCATCATCATCATCATCATCGTCATCATTCTCATTATTATTAACTTTATTATTAAAATTATTATTATATAAAATTAACAATTTTATTATAGATAGTTATTTTTGTAAAATATTTTCTGACAAATTTATTGCTCATATGCAATATACTGCTAAAATTCAACATTTATTATTCAAACTTAATTTAATCGGGGTCATTTTGATTTGATTCCGGCTGTAGAGCACCTCAATAAATTCCTGAATAAAATTTGAATATATTTGTTTTTATATTGTCAGATATAATTACTTCATTAATAAATAGTAATAGAAGATCACGAAAGCAAAGTGTTAAAAATCACTCCCTTATTTCATTTTTTGTTTAAATAAAATAATGATACATAAAAACATCTCATAAACATTATATATTTTTGCATGTTACGCTTCGTTAACTATAACGCATTGATTATTCAAAAAAAAACATTTTACTTGACACAAGCGTTGATTTCATTCATAATTTATTTTTTGTAATCGAAATAAAATATATATGGTTCAACTAATTTTTACTCGAATATCGTTTCAAAAATGACAAACTTTTAAATTTGTTTGGTAACAAAGAAAAATTAAAATATTTCATGATATTCGAGTAAAAATATATGGACTAATTTCACACAAGTACATAGCCAACCTGGATAATTATTCCTGTGAAAACGTATATCCACCTTTCCATTCATAATATCAAACCAGGCCAGAAATATATGAAAATTTTAGATTAGTTAAATTAATTAAATTAAATTAAATATTCTGATAATTAAAACAATGAATTATATTATATTCAATAAACGAATTAGTAATAACGATAGTCTTAAACACGAAGCCAAACAATGACTGTTGACTGTGAATATATAAATTAAAATGTATTTTCAGACCAGTTGGATATTATCAATATAGTAAGTAATGCTTGGGTGGATGGTGACGGGGTTGGATTATGAAGTTATTTAAAATTTTTGATTAATTAATATTCAATTTAAATAATTCAATTATCTACAATATTTAAACTATATAATTTAAAAATGTATTTCTGAATATATTAATACTTAAAATAACATTTATAACATTTATATATTAGAAATATTGAAAGTGCACAAATTCGTAATATTTTGTTTACATTTATTTACATTTATTTATTATAAATTAAGTTTTAATTAATTTTAACATAATTTTATTTGTTTTAAACCAACTTTTGTAAGTATTTTATAGTTAATAATAAAAATCTAATTAAAAAAGTGTAAGTATTACTACTAGCAAAACAAAATTGAAAGTTATAATTGTAATTTTTAAAATTAATAATAATATTAAAAATATATAAAATCAAAGTCATACCTGTTCGACATCTTCATTGTGATTAGAGTGGGACAGTTTATTAATACCACAACAACATGTAATAGCCATAACGATAGAAATTTAGCTAAAGATCATAGAAATGCATTGAAAGTAATCAAGGTGCTCAAGACCTGTTGAATTGCATCTATTAGTCGGTTCATTGAACAGATAAGATTTAGAAAATATTACAATATAATCCATTAGAATTTAACAATAATGATATTTAACCAGATCGCTGTCAAAAGTCGGCATTGAAAACAATGTCATTTTAATTCCAGTTGTACACAGAGAATTCCTTGGATTTGATTGGCAGAAATAAGAATTCAAATTTCTGCCTTGCTAATTTGAAATCAGTAAAACGATAGCAGGAAAAATAATCACAACAGAACGCGCTCTGCTACAACTCTACCAGTTTAAGTTCTGTCTCACCATCAACAAGTACTTTAGTAATTCTAACTCGATAATGCTTCGTTTAGTGTTCCTTTTCTTTCTCTACAACCCTACCATTTCGTTTCTCTTACATAATATAGTTTCTTTTTCTTCTATTTTTATTTATTTTATTATTTATAGAAATTGACAATTTGGCGAAAATTTCGATGGATATTATCCGATTTGGATGAAATTTATGTCGGGCGTATGTTACATAAATTAGTAAGTCGAATACGCAAAGCAGAGGATGTCAATTTGTTTCAAGGTGAGGGAGGGTAGGGAGGGATGAGTCGAAATACAATAACTTGATGGATTAATTAATTTCATTTTGGCAAAGTCTTATTTTACGGGGTTGATAGTTTTGTAATTATAATTAAATCGAGACTATAATTTCTCACACCAAATGTTTTTTTAATATTTCATTGTGACAATAGATATATAAAAAATAGGTGTTTTCCTATATTACACAAATTTTTGGGGCTGTCTTTATCAAGTTTTCTATCTTTGTTATTGCTTAAATTTATCAATAAAAATGAATGTTTGGATTTAATTTAATAAAAATAAAAATAAAAATTTATTAAATTTTTATTAATAATTTCAATAATAACAATTAAGTCAATTTAATAATGTCCTTTGGTCCTCCTGGAGGTATCACTAGATTTATTTATTTTAATTTTTAAATGCAGTTCTGATGAGTCAAATTATCTATCTTTAAAGAATATTGCAGTTAAAGACATTTATAACTTCATGCATGCAGACACTTAATTTATATTACGCACGTGCTTGTTCTATCTTGTCACTACTTCCGATCTACCTACTTTCCATTTGTAACTGCGCATAATTTTTGATTTTATAGCTAAATACCCATCGAAAGTAACGTTGGTGCTGCAACTTAGTGGGTGGTCGTCAGCAAAGAGTGAGT